>UCOM01003389.1:0-18236 GCA_900474385.1 Ormyrus pomaceus | reverse complement strand
ACGTTTTTATTAAAAACAAAAGAACCATAAGAGCTAGTGTAACTTTTTTTCTCTGAAATTATAGATATTTTTATGCTCTTCAAATTGGCCTTTGTTCGATTAAAATATCTCAATCCTATCATTAAAAAAAAATTAAAATTAAGTTTTTCAAAAGTCGAAAATTTACGATAAAACAAAAACAAATAAGCTAAACAAAAAAAAATTTTTTTTCCTCCATTACAAAATGAAAATAAAAAAAATGAGCCGTCAACGATGAAAATCCGTTCAGTAGAAGCTGAGATACGGCGTATACACTCACACACTCACACACCCACACACCCACCCACACACACATACACACACACACACACACATCCATAAAGACATTTTTTTTAAATCATTTATTCTTGTTTCTGACACCTTAAAATACAGTTATAACCGTTTTTTCGAACAACTCCAAAAATTACTATCACAATGCTTCCTCTAGGAGGAAGCAAAATCGCGTATAGATATTTTTCTAGTATAAGAAATCTAGTATAAAAATGGTACATTAATCATTTCGGAATATTTCTTTTAATAGAAAACTAGTTTCAATGCTAAATGATTGATGAAGAGATTACCGGTTACGACTAATATTGAATCCTGCATTCACGCGTTCATCAGAATTCCAAGATCGATGTATTTAGTAGAATCTAAGCCGTTTGCGGAACATAATTCAAATTAAACTTCCCGGCATTATATAAAAAAAGTCGTAATCCTATTTCTGCTTCATCATCGAAGGGTGAAGGAACTCTCGATGATGCGAATTTCAATCACATTAGCATACTAATCTCTGAAAAATCAAGCTTCACAAGGAAAAACTCACGACAAACTGATTTTTATTTACTTCAATGATTTCAGAGCTCACCGCCTGAATTCTCCCCGGAGGGCAGAACGAACGACATCGACGGTCTGATCCACTGCATCGAAAAGGCAGAGAAGTTCATCTACGTAGCGGTGATGGACTATTACCCTCTGATGATCTACGGGCCGAAGATCAAATATTGGCCGGTGATCGATAACGCCCTCAAGACCGCGGCGGTCGAGCGGAAGGTCAACGTCAGGCTCCTCATCTCCAAGTGGAAGCACACCGGCAGGTCCGAGGACTATTTCCTCAGGGCTCTGGAGGACCTGACCAACAGCTATAACAAAGTCAAAATCGAAGTGGTCGGTACACAGTGAATCCGTGTGAATCTTTATTTTTCTTTCTCGCCTCGGAAGCTGAACCGTCTGCTGGGAGGATGACGAAAGATTGCGCAATAAGTTTTAAAGCTTTAAGCGCCTCGCGAACTTGACGACTATTTTTTTCGAATGAAAATGTCTTTCCTTGTTTGATGAAAGAATAGTGATTTAAATGCGAATAAAATTGCACTATAAATGTATTGCGTCTTTTGGACCTTTAAGAAAAACAAAAAAAGGGAGAAAAACTTTTGTCATTGAGCAGTTACAGAAACGCAAATCGTTTTGTGATGTCTGAATCAATTAAGACTTAACCATAGCTATGTAGAAGTACAATTTCGATTAAAATAACATTTGCAATAAAATTCAAGAAGGCTTTTCTTTTTTTCGCGAGTTTATTTTCAGCTTATAATATTGGTATCATTTATAAAACATTCGAATCAATTAAGGTTACTCAATCATTTTTATTAAAGTAATGTAGCTGTATTTTAAATTTTTATTATCGCGCTTAATAACGAAAATATTTAATAATATATACGTAATGTATAATAATTATTATTATATTAATGTTGCAGAGGAGGTTTATTGTACCAACCAATCCTGAACTCGACAAAATACCTTTTGGACGTGTAAATCATAACAAGTACATGGTAACGGATACGGCAGCGTACATTGGCACAAGCAACTGGTCTGGAGACTACTTCGTTGATACAGCTGGTAATTATATTTAAACCTTACGTGTAATTAGTTCATCAGCCATGTTTTTATAAAACTGTTTAGTTGATCTTTTCTCTGCTAATATTTTTCAATATTATGTTTAATATTATGTTACACTCATTTTCTAGAAATGTTCTATAATAATTTAATGAACTATGTAATATCTTGTCAGAAAAAAGAAGGTTACCCCTACGTTTCGATAGAAAAACAATGTAGAAGCCTCTAGTACATCGATAAAACAATTTTTAAAATTAAATTACTATGAAATTAAAATTAAAGTAATAAATTAAATTAAAATTAAATTATTATTATTTCGAAGATAAATATAAAAGTAGAGCGAACCAAAACTTTCCTCTCTAGTCTCACTAATTTGGAGCTGTTAAAACTTCTCATAAGCCCGTCTGCGTCATCGCGAACTTCCTCTCTCTCTCGAATATTTGCCAATCCATAAAACGTCGATATCCCGGCAGTCTTCCTCGTCACTCGCGGACGTTCCCCCCGTGGCAATTCCCGACTCTCGAAGCAGACAAACGAAAGAGTGCAAACGTCTCTCTGCCTTCCAGGAATCGGCATGATCTTCGAGGACGCCGACCGGAGGAACGAGAACAGTCTGCGTCAGCAGCTGCAGGAGCTGTTCGAGCGCGACTGGAACTCTCCGTACGCCCAGCCGCTGAACGCCTCCTGCGGGCTCAGGGCGCCGCCGAAGGGCCTCCTCGGCAGGTCGCAGCTGGTACCGCCGCCGCTCAACGTGCACCACGTGCCCCTGTACTGAGGCGCTCGCCCAGAAACAATCACTTCAACGAGCTTCCGGTCCGACGGGGATGAAAGCGGATGGACATCGAGCGGCGCGCTCTGCTTCCGTATATCTGGACGAAGTGGGACGCTTTTCTAATTTTACATGAAGGTCGAACCTCGAACATTACGGGGGAAGAGCTGAGATTTTCGATAGTTTAGTGCAGATTTTTTCATTTTTAATATCGCTGACCCTTCGAGGCTTCGTTCCTTGTTGCAGTTGTCACGGCTGCTGGTTGATTGATAGGTGGAATTAATTAAGAATTGATAATTGCTTGTAGCGTATGAAATACGTAATGATAAAGCAAATTTTACACTTTTACATATCGTCGAACTTCGTCGTTCTTTGAAGTAAACGTGCACTTTTATCCGATTTCATCCGCTTTTTGTAAATACTCGGATAGAAGCTAATAAGTTATCTAATAAGTTTAGATAAGTACAATGTAAGATATTCCGGTATTGTATTGAAAAAAGGCATTGCAGTATTTTAGGTGTTTTACCTCAAAAAGACTTTCTTGATCGCTTATAAATGGAATTCTTTACTGTTATTATCCTTGCTGTTGGAATAATGATTTGAAAGTGTATGAAAATTTCACGAATCGAATGCCTGCATGATTGTTAAATACTGTCAGTTTGCGATAAAAACTGCTTTAGTGGATTAAAAATTTATTTATTATATAATACGTTATTTTATCAACAATTAATTGACGAATATCGTAATAAGTGAGAATTTTAATGATTTTTGATAATTAAATAATAAAGGTATTGCGATACTGTTACATACCAAATACTGAAAGCCTTCTTGGCCAAACTGAATCTTTTATTTAGATTCAATTTCATTTGCCTTTACTTTAACGGACTTAATTATTACTATTTTTTTTAAATATGTATAATTGAATGTAAAGTTGTATAAATATATATTATATATTTGTTGATAGCTTAGATTACCATGATGTAGATGGCGGTATTTTTTTAACGTTGAGTCGATATGTGTATTTTCATATAAAAAATACCGTAATACAAAAAATAATGTAAAATATTATTAAATAAAAGTATGTAATGTATATTTTCTAATTATTGATGGCTCTTACAATATGCATTTCCAAAAAACATACTCTTTTACGGAAACTAGTTTCTAATATAAACAAATGTATTCAACTACTTTGTTTATAAGCAATGTATTCAACTACTTTGTTTAATTTATGACCAGTATTTAAAAAACGATTCGTTTTTGCATTCTAATATATATTTCTAAAAACTTCGTCTTTTTTGAACTAAAATGTCTTAGCCATTATTCTAAGCTGATAACGAAACACTGAAACTGCTTAATTTAAAGATCAGTCAAAATTAAAAACTTTCCACGGTACTATTTTCCCAAGCAAAGGCGAAACACTTCCGACTCGACAGGTGATTTTAAAATCGGTAATGAGGCGTCGAAAAGCGAGAGGAGCATAAAGCGAGGCTTTCAAGAATGACCGAGCGAAAAACTTCTTACACATTAGCGCGTCGAACATCTCTACTTCGCAAAGTGAGGCCTTCTTCGCACCTCAGTCAATGTTAATTAACGCGACGCGCTCTCGAGCACGTTCGAAGCCTTCGACGCGATTATCGTCCTCGTCGCTTTTCTCGATGCGATGCAGGCAAAGGTGTTTTTATACTCATCTGTACTTTGTAGTGACTTACTGCAGGTTTAGCGTTGTTTAAAACCGTTTTCCTTTCATAATTTCGAATGCGCTTTCTTTTTTAGTGCTCAAGGATGACGAAATGACTTTTAAATAACCAAAAGAATTGGCGAATAAGACAAAAGGAGCGTATTATTTTAAAAGATGTTCATTACGATGTATATTTCATCATCCGCGATGTCATCATTTCAAGTTTCCGTACTTTTGCATCGTTTGCGTGAAGTATTAGCAAAATAACTTCTTTCTGGAGGTTCAAATTGATTAGATAAAAAAAATTTGAAGTCTGAACGAGAATTTTCTTACGGATCAATTCAAGATTAGTTGTTGAGTACTTTTGCTCTTAAAATCATTACTGGAAGCTTTTGCATCCTAATGATGTGCTTATTTTCTTATTTATTCTCTGCTACTGACTTGCTTTCTCTTCTGATTCCAGGCTAATTATATATTTTTGTAATATTACAATTCGTTGAAAAGAAAGATTTGGGAGAGTAGACTAATGCGTGCCTTTCCCGAAGTGACCTTTCTCTATCTATAATACTTCTGCCGTTATGAATTTACAATTGAAGTGCAATTTTAGCAAATTTTCATTTTATAAGATTAAAAATTTGATAAAAAATATTAAGTATAATAATATGTGGCAATAAAGTAGCAATAAAATTTTATGAACAAATATCAAGTATTGTTTGAAAATTTGTTATGTTTTTTGTTTTACTATCGTGTTTATCTGTTGAAATTAAAAAATTTTTTAAAATATATATTCATAATACCAGGATAAACCATATATCAATTAGAACTTACCAATGTAAAGTGTACAAATGCTGACAGCACTGTTTTACTTCCCGCAAAAAATATCAACAATTTATATCACAAAAAAGCTACTTACTAAAAATTAAACTTTAAAGACTCTTTTCACTCGACTGGGATTTCATCAATTTTTATTTATTCTTTTACTCATTTTTCATCTATCTTTTCAAACTAACGGACCTATCATACGAAATATACATATATAGCATGTAAATTTTTTTACAAAGTTTATTTTAGTAGAAAATTATAAAGTTATTCAAAATAATAAAATAAAAAATGCTTGTTATACGCGTAATACTCAATTTTGTCATACTGCCATCATGTACCTTTTAGTAAGTAAAACGCCTTTCTCTTGTTTATACAATATATGTATGACTTTGAGGAATTTCTTTACAAAATTGTGAAATAAGGAGTTAAAAAAATGTCCGCCGATTGAAAAAGAAGTCTTCGTAAAAATTAGATGTTATAAAATATTCGCCTGTACATGCGTGCAAACTACAAATTAATAATATCAATAAAGTTTCTATAACATTCGATGTTTTGTGTTATTTATTTCCACAGTAACAATGAAGTGCATCTATTATTGATTAGACTATTTGATGAAGTAGGTAGCTTAGATTGAGATTATATTAATGAAGTACATAAAATAATTTTCAAGAAGAAATAAAATAATACGAAGTGAATGAGTCCTCCTTCAGCTGTAATTTCTTTTATTTATTAAGCCTTTCAGGCCGACTAGGAACTATTTTATAATTAATAAAAAATTTAAGTCATCAGAACGCTTTCCTTGTAAATATGTTCTAAATTTTTTATAACCTGTAAAAAAAATCATTATTAATAATACGAAATCCTTAAGTCATTAAATGAATTTTCCACTTTTTTATCGTGAGTTTTGATATCAAGCATTTTATTTTTTATCGATTAAATGATTTATTTAAATCTGACGCTTTTTATTCGTTACCAGAGTATACATATATGTAGATTACTAATATTAAGTTAATTTTAGTAAATTTTCAATAGAGGAATTAAGTATACGAATCTGAATTTTTATCACTCCAAGATTATTTAAGTACGAAAACCTTTTAATAAAACACTATTATGAGTGACTAAATTATAAATTTATAAATATTATAAAGTTGTCATAAAATTGTTATAAACTTGAAGAAAGAAAGAAAAATTTTTTTAGAAAATTTGAAAATAAAACAGACCCAATACCCAAAAGATATTGAATAATACAAATGTTTTAATAACGATTTCAAAAATCAAGTTATCTTAAATTCCTGATGTGATGGACCAAAAACTAAAGTTATATCCATCTTTACTAGATCAAAATACATTAACAGTATAGACCACTTTTTTGTGTCTGTGTATTCTACTTAAACCAATACAGTTGAATAGTCAGTTAAACACGGAGAATATTTATATATAAGGCTTTCAATAGTCTGAGAGCCGCTTGCCATTAATCCGTAGGGATACGTTTTTAGTAGTATGTGAATTTATTAACACTTGATCAATACATATAATTTACTATAATATAAGCCAAAATTGTAGAATATGTTAAGTTGTAACAGCAACAACAAACTTTCCAGCTTTTTATCGTCATACCAAGATACTGTCAAGACAAAATAAACTGTAATATAAGCACGAAAAGTAGTGCATGGAAACATTTCCAAATATTACGAAGTTCGGGATGACTAGAATTTTGGTAACGGTTGACGATTAACTCCTGCCATTAAGTCAATCGAGTTTTCGGAAAATTTCTCAGTTACTCTGGCGTCATAAAGTTCAAACTTTTCTTTCAATGACTTTGTATTTTTCAAGTGCAATGGACGTCAGTTGGTTATCGCATGTTGAATTTAGAATGATATGCCAAATTTCTGAAATTACTTGTTTTACTTAGATTTCTTTATTTTCGTTAAAACTTTCTTTTTTCAACATACATTTCAACTCAGGACTAGAATGAGAAATAAGAAACTATAAAAATGCCGCATAAATAAATTATTACAATTTCTATTTTTTTCAATAAAAACTAAAAGATTTTTATTTTACAATAATTTTTTCACAATGTTATACTCCTTACTGTAAAGCTTTCTAAAAAGTTTGCGGAAAAAATAATTGCAGGGAGATGAGTAAGTTCGTCAAATGCATGACGAAATCATCGGTACATCGAACGGAAAATATGAGCAACTTTAAAAAGGGGAAAATTTGTGATCGAAATTAGCATTCTGTTATTAAAAAGCATTCCAAGAACAGATTAAGCATTTGGAAAATTAGTATAAAACTGTCATCTATCTATTGGTATTATTTTGATATACTTACGTAAGTGAAGTGCAGTCTTCTATTAAACAGAATAATTACCTGTACCGCGCGCGTAATAAAACGGCAAGTTCAGTATCTTTGCAGAGCGAAAATCACCTTACTTAGCACGCCGTTATCATTGCCCATCGCGACGACTTCATGCATCGGGAGTCACGTGCGGCAATAATTTTCTACACCGTAACTCGTCGCTTCTTCTTTAATTCGCGCAGTACAGTGTCCAGCACGCTGTGAGAAACGTTTCTTCTTTAATCCTTGAAGTTGTAATTGCATTAAACGAAAGTGTTTCTTCTAGTTTCCGGCAGTATTTATTATGGTTTCATTTGGTAAATACAGTTGCTTAGACCAGCCTGCTATTCAGTTGGAAATGTTTTACGCTGTTGTTAATGAAGTAATAATACATTAAGGATGTGAAAATTGTTTTAGTGCGCGAAGGGATAATGAAAAAAATTAATAAAATTTAAATGTAATACTCTTTAATTTGCTATTATTTTGTTGCCCTTTATATCTTTTCCACTGCATCATGGATATTTTGTAACTGCCGTTGAGCATTTTCCGTGGAGTTTTCTTCGTCTCTTGGATTGAATTGGAAATATTAATATTATAAATTCAGGTAGGTTTCCAGTAACTACGAAATTTTTCCAATATTAATGTAAACAAAACTATCCAAGAATTTTTAATTCATACTTTATAATTCATTATACATCAATCTAATTCACACTTCATAATTCATAATTCATTACTTTATGTAATGTAATTTAGCTTAATAACTGCTACATTTTATATTAAAATAACAATTTAGGTTATTTAAAATAATAGTAGATATCAATAAATTTTAAATAAAAGAAACTATTTGGATTTGTATAAATAATATATAGCATTTGGAAGATTATGGATACCCTTTTAATTAATGATCGTAAAGGTAAGATTTTTTAAAAAAAGTGATTGAAAATTTTCTTACAGCTATTTGCGAAATAATTACTCCGTTTATTATTTTGATGTGAAAGTGAATAAACCAAAAGTTTCAATGAGTAAATAGCGATTAACTACTATTAAAAATTTTTGCGTGAAACTATTCCTTTTTTTTTTATTTTTCGTAATGCGCTCAATCAATCGAACAAAGGATAACAACATTCCCAATCGAAAAAGTTAAACGTAAAAATACGATTAAATAATCTCACATCCTCGTTACTGTATAATCGCTAAAAAAAATTTTCTGACGCACAAGACAAGCTTAGAAAACAAAATCTCTAATCGTCGCGCCCATTTAAAAGCAATTTTATCGCCGCCACTACCGCTCCTCTCCCTGAAAAGTTAGCCCCCATTTAAAAGCGTACCTCCGCGGCCGACTCCGCGTCAATCGTCCGAAGCGACTCGCAGCGCGCTCGGCTCTCACACCCCACCTCTTGGAAGTTTTTCGTGTAGTGGCGCCGCGCCGGCAAAGGAACCGCACGCTCTAGTCGCTCGATCGGCGCACCGAAGGGGGGAACCCGAGGAACGAGAGACGTATAGACGGAGAGGTGTGCGCGAAGGCGTGCAGGCAGGCATAGTTTCGAGGCTTTTCGAAAAAGCGCGCGCGACCGAGCGGACAGTCCTTAGTGCGCATCTGGTGAGACGGTCGTCCTCCGCAGGTGAGTCTTGGAGGAAGAGCCCATTATTCGCCGAGGTTTCGTCGAGGATCCGCAGTTGGCCCGGCGGTGGACGCTAATTCAACGACGGACGGCGATCGGCAAGAGAGAAAGGAAGAGGAGCGGAGAAAGTATTGTTGGGCCGCGTACACGAGCTTAAGAATAAGGTTAGTGAAATTCGAGCGTACGACACGTGTGCCTTATTTTACGCTCTGCGAGGTGTCTGGCAGTTTGGTCTTTTGGTTTTCAATTGGCTTTCCAACCGAGCCGAGCTCGGTTTTCCGTGACTTTTTACCTAGCCGATAATTAACGGTTAGAGGAGTGCGTGAGTGGCTGTAAAACGGGGATGGCTTATCGGGGGGATCGTGTTAAATTTTTTGGAGAACCTTGTCCCGTGAGTCACGAGTACCGTTAAGGACCAATTACGCCGCTTTGCCTAATCGACTGCGAATTTAAAAGCTCTCGAATTCATATTTGCATACGTCGTTTCGCTTCAATGAGTGGCCGAAAATTCCCGTTACAGTCCGAATCTTGCGGTACCAGCATCAGACTCATCTACTTTAGATAAAGCAGCCAACTCGCTTCTCTCTAATCTGCAAAATCAATCAGCGTAATTCGTATGTAATACCTTACGTAAACAATAAAGCGCACTTACCAACTAATAGGATCCAAAGAAACTCGGTATAAAAAAGGCTGTCGAAGCCGCGTGATTGAACCCCGCCAAAATATTGACATTCGGATTGGCGAGCGATACAAATACCACCAGAATACTCGAGGGGACGAACGACACTTGTTGTGATGTTGACGCTCGATTTTCGCCTCGACTCGATCAATGGGAGCTCGAGGTGTGGGGGGCGTCCCGGACTATTGCGGACTCTGCTTTTTCGGCGGTGCTCGCGACTCTCGTTAGCGCGATTGTCATTCTCTTGTCTCGGCCGACGAAGCGTGTCAGCGGGTTACTTGGCCTCCTCCGCGACGAGCGCGATTCGGTTACGATGACGATTTGAGCGTCCGTCGAGAGCGATTCCGATCGGGAAAACGCGCTGGGAAAAGGATTTCTTTGTTATTCAACAGTTCGCGAGTTTTTCGCCGTTGCTCTGGGTGGATTGGTTACCTGCACTGTGGCCTATAAAACAGACTTTTACCAGTAACCGTCAATCTGTCATTAAATCGTTATGTCAGCCACCGCGGCGTTAATAATTACGCAATAACTTGTTGCAAATGAGATTTCTCTTAAAATATGTGCAGTCAGTCCGATTTCAAATCAGCTCATGTTAATAATAAACAAAAGATTTCTTTGTCATCGCGCTCGAGTAAAGATTGCTGAACGCTTAATCGGGACAGCTTCGTTGTACGTATTATTCAATTAAATTACCGGGCATTCTTGTATTCTTGAATAAAACTGACGTATATCACGTTTCGAATTAACTAATCTCCCAATTGAAATTAGGTGCCGCGAAAGGGGACATTTAAACAAACGATAGCTCGACTCCTCGAGCCCGTTGACACAAAGTGCACGTAACGATATTGGCAAATCGCAGAAGAACGCAAAACTGTCTCATTTCGGCGTGAATTCCTCGGTCGATAGTTACCAAACGACCAGAGACGAATTTTCCCCCCGTCGAGAGAGCCGCGCCTCGCCGCTTTTCTAAGCAAACGTCGCGCAAAGTGCCCATTTCGAAAGGCTCGGACATTGTGTACCCACGAGGCGAGCGGACCTTGAAAAAATTTTGAAAGAAGAAAAACCTTGCACTTCGGTATAATCCGGCGAGTACCCGTCTAGAAAAAAAGAGTACAGCCCGCGCGCGGCGCGCGCTCGCCAGAAGGAGCATTTTGTCGAATCAACAAAAGGCGCTCTCTCGGCCACTAAAACCGCCGGCCGCGTGTATAAGTGGGATACGCAAACTCACGCACACGAGGGACGAGCGCGCGCGGACGGCTCTGCTTATTGCTCAATGCGCGCAAACACCCGCTGCATTATTGATTAGCTTAGTCTCTTTTTTGAGATGTGCATTAATCGGCTTCAGCGCGAAAGTCTATAAGCGACGCGCGCGACCGCCTTCGGGGGACTGTCGCTGCAGCGATTCGAACGCTGAAATTTTGAACGGGTGCTCGATTTGGGTTTGGCGAGGGGCGCTTTTTACGATGCGGGTATATAGTCGAGTGGTTAAAACTTTTCATTCGATTGATTGTAGTTGGATTATAACGAAGAACTTGATTTAAGGAAAATGAAGACGCAAATTTTTTGTGATTTTATAATGTAATCGGCTTTTTAAGCTGCTTTGGAATTATAACAAGATAACGTTGTTGGAAAAAAGATAATAATTTTGATGCGTTTAGCAATAAAAAGTAAAATGTGCGTTTAAAATTTATATTATTTTTGAATTATTCAAGTAAAAATAAAATGTAGTTCAATTATTTAATAATTGTGAAACAATGAAAAACTATTTCACTGGTTTATTAAATAAAAAGTCCCACATTGTAAATGTACGTTAATATTTACATGTAAGTTAATATTTTTCTTAAACTTTTAAAGTATAAGTTCAATCCTTGCAAAGTTTTATAATTTTTAACGAATATTCTATGATGTCATAACAAGCTTAGACATTCTTTCATCTTAAAATGCCATTTATAATAAGTTTGTGGCAGAAGTTACGCACACAAATATGTTCAGACAATGAGGCAGATACTCCGTAACGTATTAAAAAATGATCTTTGAACTCGGAATATTCGAGAACCTCTAGAATAATTTTCTCGTAACTTTTTGAACGCTTCGACTCTTGTAATGCATTTTCGCGTTTTCCTCGAACTTATTAATAATCGAAGTTAAAGAACAACTTGCTTACCGCTACTTTACTACACCCGCCAGCAGTATCACCGGCTCAATATCACCGGTGCGCGGTGATTGAAAAGGTCGGCTAAAAAAGTATAAAGCATCTCTGTTCTCGCAGTTCCTTGCGCAATCTGTCCTGTCCAGAACAAACAACGCGAAAGATTCTAGCGCGGTCCTCCGCAATTATCCTTGGAGTATGACACATTGCAAACACTTGGAGCCTCTCCTCTTGCGTTAGTTTACTAAATGAGTTTAACGGACAATTCCTTCCTTGTAACGCGGAACGTCGCATTTTCGTTTGAATTCGGTAGATTTATTGTTGCAAAAATACGAATTCAATAATTTTAGCCTTTGAAACGTGTGTCGAGAAGAATTAATGCAACTGTGCCGAATTAAAATTTTTATTGGATAAAAAACGAAAATGGCACGAATCTAAAATTATACTTTTAGAATAAAATAAGGAGAACAGTTTCTTTTTACGATAACAAAACGGTCGCACAGCTTGCGAGACTCCGCATCGCACGGTTCTCTGCACAAAGAGCAGATATTCAAATGCAATTCTTCGAATCGTGATCAAAGTGCATCTTCACCTTACGGTACGTGTTGCACATAGATTATGAGCCCCCTGGAGGAATACTCGATGTAAAGGGAATCCCGATCGTTGACAAGCGCAACAACGTTTCCATACAGAAACAATATTTTAATTTTCTGCCTTTATTATTTATTAACCGATAGTGGAATGAATATGCATCGCGTGCGTTATACATAGTGTTAATACACGTTGCTCATTTTTTTTTATTTGGATAATGTAAAATTTTCACATATACTAGATTGTCTCAAAAATATATTTTAATCCTGTAAAAGTACTTCCAACATTATTCGAGAGAATTTTCTACGTAAACATAGTTCCGTTCGAAAATACCTTCGCCAGTTTATCTAGAGCTCAAGATAATTCGAGAAGCTGACGAAACAGGTCTATTCGAATAAATCACCGCGCGTTGCATCTTCTCTCTGGTACAGCATCCAACCTTTTTCCTTTCTCTCTCTCTCCTCTCACGTGTACCGTTACGGAGCCCGAAAAACCGCAAAACTATACTCGACGTGGTCAATGGCCCGAAATATGTGGGTTAGACCATCTCCGAAATACAGCCTGTACCATTTTCAAGCAGCCCCCCCCCCTCTCTCTCTCTCTCATGATTATTTAGAAATCTTTCCCTTTGATGATCAGCGGCTTTTTTCCTCCGGACACAAGAGGTTCACGTGGCTCAGTGAGCTAATCGTTTGTGCAGACTTTTGGAACCTTTCCGAAACGACGATTTTGAGTCTTTTATGGTTTTGCAAATTGTCCGATTATTCTTGTAATTGATGAGTATTCAAATTATAAGGGAATCCGTTAGATTGATTGGCCTTTGCTCTCTGTTTAGTAATTCGATAGATAATAAAGCGAGAACCTGAATTTCGACTTTTTTTTTTTTTTTGGATTCCTTTATCGATTTTTATTGTATCAAAACTGGAATTTAAGAATTTCGCTTTATTATTATATTCATGAATTCCAATTTCCTATGCATAATTATTCTAGCAATTGTGTCACGTCCATTTTCAAGATTCTGTCGATTTTTGTACAAATTGAAGCACCAAGTCCAAAGTCAAGTTTAACCTCGCACAGAGATAATTATGGTATACAATTATAAAGAAGGACTCTCTGTCCTTCTTATTTGAATACTCATTTTTTGTAATTTTTTACGCCAGAAAAAATTTAACACTGAGGTTATTCAGCCGTGAATTTCTTATCGGCTATGCAAAAAAGCATTGAAAGGGGAGAAAAAGAAATTTCTTTAAACAAACTTTTACAAAGTTGAATTCTAAAACCTTTTTTATAAGTATTTCATGCAAAGTTAAATATTTCTAAAATAAGTTAATACAAATTCAAACAGCTTCTAGGAATGCATTGATTTTCAAATTTGAGCTTTTGAGAATCGTAAGTAGGAGCTTTAAATGTTTTCGCAACCGAAGATTCGATTTTTAAAACCTTAAATTTTTCTTAAAATAATTAATACATTCTACATTTTTTTAATTAAAGCTTTTATTTGTTAGAAGCTTCTTAATAAAAAAGAACTTCATTCAATATTTTGAATGCAAATTTCATTATTAAAGCATCGACTTTTTTTATTAACTACTAAAATTTATGAAGATTTTTCTGCCCACCCAAAAAATAGTGGCCTTTGAAAACAAGTTACGCTAACGATACGCGCATTCGTTTCTTCCTGATCCGACCGCCCCTTACATAATACATCAATCACAACGCCCACTTAGTATCAACGAACTCGGAAATTCGTAAAAAATGAAGCAATCCTTATTATCTTTCGCGCACTTTGGTATTTGCGCGGTGTGCTTCTTCTATTCCCTGATCTGCATACCATATTTTTGTCGCGGACTTATTCAGCGATTTGGAAAACGAGAGAGTAAAAAAAACGAGAAGAAACGTAGAAAAGAACACACCGTATAATCTCGAGCTTTTTCACCCGCGTCAAAGCGTTCCGCGTAACGGCCGACGAGGTTTGCTCTTCCGCGTTCGGCTCCGTCAATTGGCACTTGGTAATTTTTTTTTTTTTTTCAGTTGGACACTTTTTGTAGAGTCCAATTTAATAATTGGCGTATTAAATTTTTTTAAATAAATTTCGTAGAAAGAACCTTAAAGTTTTTGTATTGCAAGAGTGTATCGTTGCAAAAGTTTTATATACTTTTTGCCAACTTGCATCTTATAGACGCACAGCTTGTAAGTTAGAACGCTGGGTTTTTGTTTCATATGCAAATGATTGCACACGCTGTTAGAGCCACTCAGCAGAAGTCGGATAAAAACGGAAAGTATTGGAAATGTCAAGTAATTCACCCGCGGGATTTTATTACCAATTTTCTTGCTACTTCTTAGAAGTCGTTTGTGCCCGACTCGCGAATTCTTGGCGGGATTTTCGCAACTTCAACAATAAAAGTGTTGTGAGGTTCATTGAATAATTCTTGGGGGAACAACTGCTAATTGGAGCTTGCCACCTGCAATTGCAGTTATTCCTTGGTTCTGGAGTTTTCATAAGAAAATGTTTTATTTTAAATAAATATTAAGAGTGAACCGAAGGAAAGAATTGTTTTATTTTTGAATACTTCAGTGAAAATTTTATCAAATTATGTAAGATTTTTTTTAAATGAATAACTATTCTATAACGATTACTAGAAATAACAAAATATTTTGAATACTATATCAGGTACGTGATGGTCAATAAAAAATGAAAGAATTTATTGAATATATTGGATTTTATTACGTAAGTCAAATGATTTTAAAATATTATCATCACAATGAATCATCATTGACTTTTACAGCTATCTTCACGTGATGTCAATTTCACTAATTTCCGTTTATTTTACAAATATAAAATGCACATAATTTCTGAAAAGAATTTCGTTAAACGGTCTTATAATACTCAAATTAAGTGCTCACAATATTTGACAAGATCAGGCGCGAGATAGACATTCAGGGATTTACATTTTTCAAATCTAACCCAACTCTTTCCACAAATGATTTCGCAAGTTAAACATAAAGTTGTAAATGAACTATTCATCGTTTGAGTTTCTCGAATCCTCAAAATCTTAGCTGCAGCCGAGAGAAGAACGAAAGCTTGTTCCGCGCAAATACTAAAAAATTCCTGTTCGTCCCGTTTCTCCGCAGTAACAGTGATTTTCCCGCGCGCTGCGTATATCGCGTCGCAGATTCTGCACTGCGCGGAAGAAGTTGTCCGATAAGGTTTTACCTCTTATAACGTCAATTATTCATGTTTTGATTGATCGATAAATTGAGTGTTCGGTTTATGCGAATTGCGCTCTTCCGTTTCCGTAAAAACGGGTTTGCGATTAATAAATGACTTAAAAAAAAATTGACCGTGTATGAGAAACTGTAATACACATTGATAACTTATTTAACGTTTTAAGGATTAACTAGATCAGAATATTTTAATACTATTGAACGAAGTGCTTGAGAAAAGTTACTACAAAATTTTTTAAATATATTTCACGTTTCGTAATATTAGCTTCTTAATATTAACGAAAGTATTCATAGAATACGCGATGCATTAGTGCATAATAATAACGTAAAAGGCAATAAATAAATTACATTCGCGCCTGTTTACGAAGCGTCTAAAAAGCCAGCGGAAAAATTACTTTTCATGAAAATAATAAACCGCGAAAGAAACGTCGCCGAGCGTCCGTTTATTTTTCAAAGAATGTACCGCTGAAGTTCACGATCAACTTTCACTCGAAGCGACGTCTCACGTCTGGTATGCGTGACGTGTTCATTACCGAACAATGTTAAGAAATTTCGAAAAAAAACTCCCCACAGTAAAGTAAATTGCTACATTTTCTTCAGAGCCCAGTGTCATCTATATATATAGGTCGTCTGGAATTAGAAAAACTGAAAAAACTGGAGGTCTGCTCGCAATTGCTCAATCCTTGCTTTTGGAAATGAAAGTACAGTTTTGTAATAAATAATAAATGTAAATTTCTTAATAATGTATTGTTATTAAATAGTGGCAGGCACTTTTAGAGAAAGTGTTTACGCATTGTGGAAGCATTTTCTTGTAAATTGCTTAAGACCTAATAGGGTACAGAAAAGCGTTAAAGTTTACTCAAACGCTCATCTTCTATTCCTTTATATAATATCCATTATGTTGCAGATGCAATCATCTATATTATGTATATGCATTTAGTTGTGCAATCGACTTTTTTTGCATCTTAAATGCAAATGCAAAAGACACTAATTATTTATTAAATATAATTAGGTAAAATTTAAGAAATACTTATATTGCATATACGGACAAAATTTTTATTTTGACTGATAATAATTACGTTTGCTGATTTTTCATTTTCTTTAAAGATTATATTGGTAAAATGTATTACGTTAGTTTGCAAATTCATTTGCGTTGACAATATTTTTTTCTGCAAATTAATCATTATTTTCTTTTTTATAAGTTAAAAAAAAAGTATTTTTTACAAAAACAAGTATTTTTTACGAATAATAAAATTTTCTTTTAAACAATGACGCAAAAATGGTCGATTTGAATTAGATGAGATCAGAGATTGTTATCATTCATGCATACTATAATTATATAAACTTGTTTAAATTAAAAATAGGAACAAACGTTCTTAAAAGCATTATTTAAACGATTATAATGACTCAACAAATATGTTATGGAGTATAGAAAATATGGCTTAAATTAAATAAAAAAAAGTGGCACATATGCAGCACTGAATAACTTTCAAGAATTATTTTATTGCTGAAATAAAGAGTCAATGACCTACCTAAATTTTTTTTGCACATTTACCGTTAATTTCCATTCAAATTTAAATAGCGGAAATTCTACTGTGCTGTTTTTTCAGATTAGTGGATTATAATTTGCCTAGTATAATTTCGCACGAAAGGTCAACAAAACTTTCAAGGACATTAAAGGGAGGTTTCGAAATTCTAAGAATGAGAACTCGATGAAAGGCTAATAAATTCTTGCTGAACACTTAAAATTCTGCCCTCGGGGGAATATATTCGAACTCTCTTTCGGAATTTGCTGCATCGCGAATGAATGAAGATTTTCAACGTTAATGAAACTCATCTTCTAATTCTAAATAATTGTACTGCTGGCGTCATACTATTCACGGCAAGAAATTCAATTAAGCTTAAATGAAAATTCAATTTAGTACCAATTTATAAATTCACTATACTATAAATTAATACTACGTATAAATATTGTATACGTCACGCGTTTGACATTGCATCACGTTTAAAAATTAATTTGAACCACTTATAAATATAGAAAACTTCTCATATTTTGTATGATGCGAATTTATCATTTTGATTTATGAAAACTATTTCAAAGAGTTGGTAATTGATTTCAATTTCAATTGGTCATTTGTTGTAGCATTTCTAAATTTGGCAGTAAATTATACAATTATTTTTTTCTTAGATAACAGAACAAAAACCGCTGCCAAGTCATTGGCAGTTAGCTTCCTCCTAACTAATTTATTGTTCCATTATTATCTCGTTTGTATTATTAATTTATTTTCATATGTCCATTTTAGAATTTATTGAACAGCTAACAAAATTTAAATATAAATTTTGTTATTGAAATATTTAAAGTTCTAAAAAACAGAAAAACACGTAGAAAACTCATTTTTTTCGGTTTTCAGCTTTTTTGATCTCGATTTCGCGCCAACTTGAATAAAAATCATGCA
>UCOM01003388.1:0-18211 GCA_900474385.1 Ormyrus pomaceus | reverse complement strand
TTTTTTTTTTTTTTTTTTTTTTTTTTTTTTACTGGGAGTGGAAAAAGTGCCGAGTGCCTGACGCGCCAGGCGACGAGTCACCTTTCTCTCTATGGAGCTTCTTTTTTTTTTGTTGGATGGTTAACGAGAGTTATTTAATAAGGAATCGAATTATTGTATTGAGGCTTCTTTGCGAAATTTTAGGTCGGAGAAACGATTGGAATAATATTTTCATTTGTTAACTTTTTGTATTTTGTGACTGACAATGTTATTATTTTTTTAAATGGTTTACATTGATAATTATTCCGTTTATCGATAAATTAATGATAGAGTATATGTCAAAATCATAAAAATATTACTCTCCACAAAAAGTTTCCTGTGAAAGTTTAGCCTTACGTTATATTTACATTATCACAATGTACTTGAAAAAGCTTCTAAAATATTAAACAACCAATACCCGCAAATCACAAACTTCTCTGTAATCACGCAAACCGCAATATTAACAAGCTCCACAAAGTCTCGCGCGGCACCTCCCCCGATCCATTGTTCTCCACCGAGCTCTCGCCCGAATCCCCCAAAAACTTACGTAACCCATCGCCTGCTTTCTCGCGAAAACCGTCGGGGGGGTCGGGCGGCGCGTAATTCGTGAGAAATTTCCGGCTCGTCATCATCGGCGCCCGCGGTCGTTTATATCGCGCAATTGCCAGCCGTTTCTTCCGGTTTCTTCGCCGATTTTCACCGCCGCGCTCAATGAGATAAACGAGTTCTAACTCGCGCGCGGGGACGTGTGTGTGTGTGTGTGTGTGTCTGTGTGCCTGAGTGCGGCGGCGGCTCGGCAGCCGCGGAGAAAGTAAGGTCACGGGTTCTTTTACCGACCCGATAGCCGACGACCCCGTCGGGGACGAGTGTGAGTGTATCGTGTATGTAGTTGACGATCCGCTCGATCGGTTGAGGTTTCGAGCTGTAGATACAGTAACGGACAGAAGTATTTTGCTGTGGGTCGGAGTTCAGATGTTATGGGGTTTGGTAGGGATTTAGGAATAATTTTAGGCTATAAAAATTTGTTATATTAACATCAGTGATACTTTTTATGTAATAATAATTAAGTTAAAGGGATCAGAATGAGCTCTCTGAGCAAAAATTTTCATATTTGTTTTGCTTGGAGAGATCAGTCTAATCCCGTTAACTTAATACAATTTTATATCGAGCATTCGAGTCTTCTTAAAATAATAATTAATATATTTTTTAAATTAAAAGTTTGACAAAAAATGCAAACAAAACTTCTGACTGATATTGTATGCATTTACATCTTCAGATTTATAATGGCATGACCTTACTTCCAATGCGCAAAAAATATAATGGGTCGTTTAGGACGTTATTCCTCACATAAACCAGTCTCTTTAGTCGATAACTGTATGCAGATTCGTTATAAATTGCCATAGTTACTTTTACAATGGCAACCGTGAAAAACAACAGTAATGAGTCTAAGTTTCCCAACGAAAGCCAAAGATAAAAAAATAAAGAACACAATATTGAGTTAACAAAAACGCAACTTTCACTCACCTATACTTAACCCTTTTACCTCCTCCTTTTCACCATTCGATTACTCTTAGCCTTCGTCATAAAAAATAAGAACACCAACTTCCAGAAAGCAGAATACAATACCCGTGGAAACTCGCGAAGGCCGGAGCAGCGATTGTTCCAAAGTGTACTAACCCCAAGGTCCCGAGCAATTTGTCGGATGTGTCGAAATACCGAACTCAGTCTCGTGCGAGAAGAAGCGCCGGAAACTGTCGAGCGAATGATTGCCCTCGAATCTGGAGTGTAATGCGCACCTGACAATTACTACGAGGACGACTGCATCGCCTTGGTTTTCATTATTCTTCTACGATATTGTGCCGCTCAATTTTCGCGTAAGAATTATGATGGAATGAGGTTTCAAGGCTATCGGTAGATCGGTAATTGGATATTGTTGCTGTAGGATAATTGAAATATGTTAATTATTGGAAAATTGAAACCAGGATCCCACGAATATTCTGGTTTAATTTTGATGATTATCGCCACTTTAATTCGTTTGTCTTCCATTACTCGTAACGAATATGTCAGTAACTTAATACTGTGAATATAATGCTTATTAATTCTGTTATCTTGGCAATATTTAAATGAACCATTTTGTTTATATAATTAGTACTAAAAAAACTGTTGATACTGTAGAAAAAAGTTTGTCTGAATCTTTCTACTTATACAATAATTAATAATCAAGCAATGTTAATTTGAATCAAGATTTTAAGATATCTGAAATTAAAAATTTTAAACTTAAATACATTAAATATAAATTCGAGAAACTTATTTAAAATTCATAATGCTCGGTGACTACTACTTTTTATCCCCAAGAGATTACTATCTCATTAAAAGCCAATCACATCCTTTTTAGCCAGCTAATATATTTGCAATATTAAACTTTTGTTTTAAGAGGACTTTCTTGTTAAGAGAAAGTAATTTCTCTCGTTGCATAATATTTACAAATGACTTTTGAAACAGCTTTCGGCCAGCATTAAAAAAATTTCAATTAAAGTCTCTTAATTTATAACAGCCACCTCTCTCTAAAGTATCAAAAAGATGTCGTAACGCTCTGTAAAAGAGCCCAAAAATTATGAAAACTAGATTTCTATCGAAAGTACGAATAAATTATAAAGTATCGACTTTGCATCTAGCATAATTAGCTCAGAGTTCCAACAACAAGCTAATTTGCGTGTGCACGAGCGCGTAAAGCCTCGTTATATTTAAATTTGTTTTCAATAAAGAGATATTTACACAGTCGATGTGCATTTGCATAACTAATAAGCGGCTAAGTGTTGAAAGACCAGGCAGTATGTGTTTTTTGTATAAAAAGGTTTCGTTTTATTTCGTATAGAAAAATAATAATTGCAAACGTACAAAAATTAATAATAATTATTACATAACTACGGGCTAAGATATAAAAAAAACCTCACGTTATTTGACAATAGTTATTTACAATGGGGGATAGGAGAACACCGGCAAACAATTATAATATACAACGAACTGTTGACGTATAGACTAAATAAGCTCGTGAGCTTACATACTTTGATTCACGCATCAATCGATTGAGTAATTACGATTGCCGAACGTTTCGCTCATTCCACCTCTCTTTGTAACTTTAAGCAGTCTCTTACGGTAACCCTTCAACAACTGGTTAGACTCAACTTCACAAAAAATCCACGCAGATCTCCATACTTTTATAGTAAACAATGGCCGTAACTGTTAATCTTTGCTACTTGATAGTATAAACAAGGTATACAATCGTATCATCAATTAAACCTAACCATTCTAGAAATCTCTGTAGATTTTAGTGCGAAGTTGTCCTGCAGCTGTGATTCTTCCTAAAGAGACGGTAACTTCATTCACAAGAAATTGGCCAAACGCAACCGGTCGTTTAGTGGTAACAAAGACTTGCACACAAGGATTCGGACATTTAGTACTTGTATCCTTGGTCGTGGTGTTGCTGCTCAGCGACCCAAACGTTTTCCCAGACTGGCTTCCATACTTGCTTCCAGGCTGGTACCTGGACATCCTTCCAGACTGGAACCCATCTGCTCTTCCACTCGTCCTTCCAGACCTGTTTCTTGTCGGTCACCCAGACTTGCTTCTTCTGTGTGTCCCAAGCTTGGACGGATTCTTCTTTCCAGATAAGCTTCTTATCCGTGTGCCAGGCTTGCTTTTTCTCTGTCTTCCAGATTTGTTTCCATTCGGCTACCCATTCGAGTTTCTTGTCGGTGGACCAGGCTTGCTTTTTCTCGGTCTTCCAGACTTTCTTCCAAATTGGCTTCCAGATCAGTTTCTTCTTCCACAGATCGTGGCTGGTGTATTGCCATCCGTGACCGTCACTGCCCAGGTTACGTTCGCCGGGGATGCCGACCTTGACCCATTCAGGAACCCAGACCTTCTTCCAAGCAGGGACTTGAACTTCCTTCCAGATGGGGACCTGGACTTCTTTCCAGATTGGCTTCCAGACCTTTTTCCAGGCTGGGACTTGAACTTCCTTCCAGACGGGTACTTGAATTTCCTTCCAAATTGGCTTTTGAACCTTAAAAATAGATTATTTCGTTATTTTTCTAATCAAACATAGATTTATTTTGTGGAGTTATGCCTTATTCATTTATTATAATGGAAATATACTCGTACCATTATACAAATTTTTACGAGTAAAATTTCGTGTTACTAATTTAAAGCGCTTACAAGATCTCCGTTATAAACGGATTGCGCAATGTTTTTCTTATACCTATTATGTATCTACAAAATACTTCATCTCACCTTCTTCCAGATAGGTACTTGAACTTCCTTCCAGATGGGCACCTGTACTTCTTTCCAGACAGGGACCTGAACTTTGTTCCATTCCTGCTTCCAGCTCATCTTGGACTCGGTCTTCCAGACCTTCTGCCATTCAGCCTTCCACGTGAGCTTCTTTTGCCACGATCCATGCCCAGACTGTTGCTGTGGCGCACCGTACTGCGGTGCGGGAACTCCATATTGTGGTGCGGGTGCTCCATACTGATGTGAAGGAGCTCCGTAGGTGGGTGCAGGTGCTCCATAAGAATCAGAGGGGGCAGGCGCTCCGTACGAGTCGGATACGTGTCCAACGGCATTACCGCCACCGAACGAGCCGTGGTCACCACCGAAAGATCCACCGATGCCGCCACCAAATCCACCGTGACCTCCGCCTAGACTATTGCCGTGGTCGGGGACTCCATAGCTGGACGATGGGGCAGGTGGGGGGATTCCATACGAGTCACTTACGCCACCGATGCCGCCGCCGATACCGCCGGAGTGCGCGTCCGGAACGCCATACGATGTGGAAGGTGGGCCATATGTGTCTAGTGGTGCTCTGCAGAAGTATGAGAATTAGAATACGGTTTCAAGATAAATTTTTTGTTGTTAGCCAGTTTTGAAAGTTAGGCTACTTCCACAAGGTGCTAACAATACATGATTAGATGGTTTGAGGTACGTAATACGTACAAGTCGTATTTTTAGTTCTAATTTTTTTGATTTAATAAGTTTAATATGTGTCAAAGCTTTTTAAAGGTGAGTTTTGAGCAGTATTTATTAAGCAAATAGAATACAGTTATTAAAAATAGAGCAACATAATGTGCATTATATCGAAGAGATTAAAGGAAGCAGAGTTAGACACTTCAATAATTTATACACGATTTTATTGATACGATTGCTTATTGAAAGTTGATTTGTTGTTAAATAGCTACAGTTTAAATATTACTACAATAGAATCTGACTTACTGTTTGTGCGAATATTAACATTAATAATTTTACATATTTTAACATATAGTAAAAAATTGCATTAATATTTATTCATATTGATTGAATTTTAAAATAAAATAAAGATATAAGCAAAGTAAAAAATAATGTTCGTCCTTCATTAAAAATGTCGTATAAAATATTATCACACTCCTGCATAATTATTCTGCAAATGCTTGGAAGATTGATAAAATTTATATCAACGGAAATTCGCAATAGTAATTGGCTCATACTCTAAACATTCTCAAAAAAGCAAGTACAAGCGTGTTTGTGACAACATTGTCATGCCAACATAATTTATAATCACTTTGAAGAAATATTTATTAAAGACTAATTATTGGAAACAAAAAGCGGAGATAACGTAATTAGTAGTAAATGTAGCGAGATAATCAAAGAAACGCATGAGTAATAATAGAACATTAGGTCATTCATGCAGAAATCAAACGCGTATATAAGAAAACGCTCTTCAGTGATCACGTTTTAATTGTAGTGAGTGATATTTGACATCAAAATGAAGCTCTTGGTATTTGCTTTGGTTGTCGTCTGTTTCGTCACTGGTACGTAGTATTAAATGTCACTGAAATTAGTTTTGTAGCAAAAACTACTTATTGACCTTTAGTTTAACTTAAATCAAATATTATCTAAAAGTCAAAAAGTAGTGCTATTACAGTTTTGAAGAAAAATTGTTTTTTAAATAACATGATTAGTTTTAATTCAGTTTTCTCGAGTGAACAATTTTAAAATAAGTTAAACAAGCACTCACTCTTTCTTTTTTCTGAGCGGCTCCGCAAAACTGACGGAGGCTACGAAGAGGCACCCTAATAAAATCTGCAACAAAAAAGAATTAATCGTTAACACCAATCAATTTACTCCCCATAAACAAGAAAAGCTCTTGCATAAGACACGCACGAATATGAAAGTGAAATTTTTAAGTGGCCCAATGCGCTCCCGCGATAAATCTAACGATTCTTATAATAAAGCACGTAAAACTTGCGGAACACTTAAAACGCAAATCACGTGCCGATTTTTCTGCGACGATTACGTGCTTCCTCGTTTTTCATCCGCGCGTTTCGGAAGATCGATGGAAGCTCATTAATTTAATATGCCTCGCACGGGAATTTTCATCGGGCCCAATTTTCGGGACTTTTATGGGACTTTTATTCGGGCCTTGTCGTTAAAAAAGAACGTTAAAATTATTGATGTGGCTTTTAAATCAATTTTGAAGATGCTTTTAATGGCTTGGCCTTTCGTGCAGTTCGGTGGGAATTATTAATGCGCCGGTAATTCTGATGCATTCATTTTTTTAAATGTGCTTGATGATGCATTGATTTATACATTATTTGAAAGTAGCTTAAGATACTTATTTTAAGATAAGAAAAGATTGGGCGCATCTTTAATATCTGACAAATCATCAATTGCAGTATAAAATTTGCATATTTTGTTGTAAATTAAAACGAATTTATGTATTAATTAGTTTGCACATTTTAAAAAATGAAAAAATAATGGAAATAATGGCAAAAGTGATAAAAAAATAAAGTTTCTTACATTATTTAGCAATTATTTCTTTCTTAAAAATAGAGATTTATCAACAATAAAGTCATTTCGTACAGGAAATGCACGAATGATAAATCCTTTGCATAGATAATAAAAATTATAGAAAAATAACTTTTTATTTTCCACCGAATGATTATAAAAAATTATTCGTCGTAAAGTGATCACTTAGCTCACAATCTCATTTCAATTAAGACCATTAAAAAAATCGTCAAAAATTTCTCTTCCCCCTTCGACTATAACGGCATACTTATAAACTCCTCACTCGAGAATAATCGCGGCGTAAAACGCCCGTCAACATCTCCCCGGGCTCCCATAAAACTCAATCGCCTCGAAGAGCCTCCCATCCCCGTAAACCCGTAACCCGTTCGTCCGTCCACTCGTCGTAAAAAAAACGCGCGCGCGCGCTAATTAGCCTCGCGCTCCGTCCGTCCGTCCAGCCTTTGGCGGGAGAAAACGAAAGTGAGCCAGAGGACGGAATAGAGGAATTGGGTCGCGAGCGCCCCCTGAATCGGTGAAAGCGCGCGCCGCCGGGAGGGGAATCCCCGGGTTCTCCCGCGATAAACGATAGAGCAGAGCGCGCGTAGCCGCTCGCGGTTACGTCAAGCTGCCCGAGAGAGAGACCGAGGCGCCGGTTGAGTAAGCCGGGATGCGCGGGCCGTTTGGTAACGGGATTTCGAGGCCGGTTTTTTTGCGACGAGTTGCAGGATCGTTCGGGGGTGGATTCGAGGATGCGCACTGGTTTGGCGGGACTGTTCGAGTGACGTTTTTTTGGTGGTTCTCGGGGATTTTGCAGATTGCTTTTATTAGATTTTTGTTTTATCTTTAGGTACTTTTTTTTTAATTTAATTATTAGTAATCTAACGATATTATACAGATTTCCTAAATTTTACGTATCTTACAAAATTTAAGTGATATTTGCATCAACTTACACAAATATTCCCGTAATTTATCAGGTTTTTCAATAGTTAACGTCGATTTGTGTTCTTCAAATTATTTCTTCAAATAAAACAAATTTAAATAAAAAAAAAAAAAAAAAATAAAACAAATGTATTTACAAGTTAATGGTATTTAGGATCTTAAGCTTGAGCGATTTCAGGTCATTATCACGTTTTCATTGTCAAGCATTCAGAGCAAATATTACCAAGTCAGCTGTAATTTTACTCTAAATGTACCGTAAACACGAAATCGTTATATAATAGTGAAACGAAATTTTAACATCAAGTTTTCCGCCTTTTAACGACTCATTTTTTTTCTCGCTCGATGCGCTTATATAGTGAGTGTTGGGCAAAGAAAAAAAAAACGTAAAAAATTTTATTATGAAATTAAAATGAAATTATGTATGAGAAAGCAATATGAAGCTTATTTATGTTTACGCGAAGAGGTTTATTAGTCCATAAAATTTAATGCAAATCGACGCGCCTTAAAATTTCACGTCACATTAGAATTTCATTTGTGAATTTTATGAATTAAAAATGCTCATTAAACTTTAATTCGATGCTTTTTTTAATTTTCCTATAAGCATTACTTATTTATTTACTATTTTTAGAATAGTCAGTTATATTTATACATTATAGCATAAAATTATTATTAAACACCTATCATCCAACATTTGCGTTTATAATCGCATAAAACTGTCCGATTGGTTTAAAAATACAACGAAAGACGAATGAAATCGCAAATACCGCAAAACAGACAAGAAAATTCTCCACTTCTCATTCGGCAGGTCGACCCACATTGACCGAAAAAAAATCCCGAAACGGGCCGAATCCCAAGCTCCTTAGCATAATCACGAAAAAAAAAAAAACTATCGCGTATCACGGTTACATATAATTAAAGACGTCGCGATATCGTGATTAACGAACTAATCCGAAAAACGTCCGCTAATTAAATGCGCGCGAGCCAAGAGGAGAGATACGTGCCTTCTGCTCGGCTCCTCCATTAATCCTCCCATTATTATTCATGGTTCGCCGCAGCGGACAAAAATTCGTTTTCCGCCTAGAGGCCTGATGGAGCCGCGGACGAAAAGAAAAAAAAAAGAGGAGACGCCAGTGAAATTTTGCCTTTCTAGCTCTCTTTCCGCCGCGAGAGTCGGCGGCGCTTTCGGAAATTTCGAGTGCGCGAGGAGATTTTCTCTGGCGCGCGCGTCGATCGCCGGAGTCCCTTGATTAATAATCCGCGGACGGGATTTTCTGTCGAGGTTGCGGCCTTTTTTGTGGAAATTCCGCGGGTCGGTCGAATCGAAATTTTGAAAGAACTGTTGAACGCCCGGTTGTTCAATGAGTTTGTTTTTAGTTTAGCGGAAAAAATGTGTTTCTGTGATATTTGTACTAATTTTTAGATCGACGAGGTGAAACAAAATAATTATTATTAAAGTGAAGTTATTATGAAATATAATTTTCAATTAAAACATTTCTGTAAATAAATGTTAATGTAAATATCAAGAAAAAACATTAATATTACAACACGCTAAAAAGGAAAAATATTTGTTCGTATTTTAAAAAAAAAGACTTTTTTCAGAAAAATTTGAATAGAAATTCTAAAGAATTACTTAATCTAGAACTATTTCGTTTAGTGAGAACGTTTTTACTTTCTATTGACTCTTCTCTTCACAAGATACGTTAATTTATGTAAAAAGAAGAGCAAAGTAAAGCTTTATTGTTATGAAGGAGTAAGTCTATAACTCTGAAAGAAAGTAAATTAACTCAACTGTACAGCAGATATATTCTGTTTACTTTTTGATAATTATTCAATTCGTGTACTTCTTACCAAAAAATGCCCGACTCGAAACACATTTTTCTACACTTTGCTAAAATAAAGAAAAAAAAAATTTTTTTTTAGAAACCGGCATGAAATGATTTTTGAAAATGCAAATAAAAAGCGCAGTGCCTTAAAACCAAAAAAAAATTCAATCATTTCATGCACCCAGTCAACTTTCCGTCCCAACCGTCACTCGTCCTCAATTCACCCTCCCACGAGTAAAAAAAAAAAAAAAAGTAACCAAAATCACTTGGCAGCCTCCCAAATAGAACCTCCAGTCCGTCACGCTTCACTTCCCCATCACTATGTACCCGGTATCACCCCAAATGTTAAAATCACTAAAAATCACAACTGACCAGGGCCGATCGCATGATGCTGTGCAGGGGGGCTCTCTTCCGCGAGCGGTCACTATGTATAACGTAGACTCCTCTGGCGAATCGGTGGTGACACGCCGGCGCTTATATACTCGGGCTCCTAGGTGCGTCCGAGGTGGGGCCGCCGCGTTTTTTCACCGCCGAGGCGCTCTTTCCTTTATTAGGCGGCCACCGCCGCCGCCAAGGCCCGGGTGGGGATCTCTCTCTCTCTCTCTCTCTCTCGCCGAAGACAAGACCGCAGGATTTTCGAGGGGGAAGTCCTGGCGAAAGGTGGAGAGAGAGAGAGAGAGAGAAAGGGACGGGGAGCTTCTGCTGCTGACAGGGGAGCTGAACGAATTTTTAGCGGAGAACAGAGAGAGAGGTGCTTTGCTTTTCGCAGGATAAGATTCGCCGGGAGATGATGGCTTTCGAGCGGTTTTAAGGCCCGATGCAGCTAAGCAGAGGTAATTGCCCGGCGAGAACAATGCTTCTTCAAAATGTAGTTTCTCTTGTTTTACGGTTTTGATCGTCGTTGCATAAGTTTCGGAACGAGTTCTTATTTTTATTAGAGACTGATGGTATTGAAAGTTGGGGTTTTTCAATTCTATTGTAGTTGAGTTTGTAAATCGAGTAATTTCAGATACACTGATAGAAGACATATAGTCAAAATTACGAATAATCTTTCAAAATTACCGTACTGCCTCGTAAAGCTTCCACAGACTGTCAAAACAAAAAAAAAGGTAATATAACTTGGTAAAAAATTTTACTATACTGGTTGGTAAATTTTGCTATATTTTTAGTAAAATTCCCTATAAAGTATGGTAATTTTGTTGATAGCCTTACTAGACAGTATGGTAATTTTTACTAAAATTTTCTCTCAGTGTAACATTAAGGGAGTTCATGATAGATAACACTACACGATTCCGTCTCGCGTCAAAAAAGATTTTTAGTTTTTTGCAATTTCAAGACTACTTAAATTGTAAGAAAAATAAAATTTTCAATAATTGTTGTACAAAACAATTGCTCAATAAACAGCAAGGCTTTCTCTCATCTATAAATACTCATTTTTCCAAATCTCCAGATTTGTACTCCTCAATTTATGACGTACGTCATTAATAAGTAAATCACCTCAATAATTGCCCGCAGCCTATCAATTAACACATGCAAATAGAGTCGTTAATTCCACAATTTAGTTATGCTTGGAAGTCGCGCGCCGAATAACGGCGGAGACATTGGCAGATTATAGTCGCGAAAATTGGCGGGTAATAAAGATTTTAGTGTTCGACCGAAGTATCCGCAAATTGAATAATCACGACGAGCTGGTCGATTAATTGCCGGTTCGTTCTTCCAGTCCAACAAAAGGAACAAATTTTTGCTTACGCGAATCGTGGAAGTGAAATTCTATATTTATCTTTGAAATCACGATGGAGTTATGAATCTTAATTTATTATCGGTTAAAAGATGGCATATTCGTGAAGATTTGCATCAAAAGTTTTTTTCGCGCGGAGAAATGTTTCGTCGAAGTGTAACAAGTTTTTTTTTTTTAACGAATTCGTATGCGTAAAAATAGAACAGAAATATAAACGCGTTTATAAAAATTGCGAAGAAGAAACTTTCTTTTCTAGTAATAAATTTTTTCTGTCAGCCCAAAAACATTCACTCGCAGCAGTAAAACTCACTCAAAATTAAACCGAAAATTTTTCTACATATTCATTTTAGTGCATAATACTTTCTGCTTAACGTAAAAGTAAGAGAAAACTCCTCAAATTATTTTACCTCATTGCTAAAATCATTCCAACATTACTTGTAGTTCGTATAAATTATTAAAAATGCATTTGAATAGAAAAAAATATACAGCGTGTCCTTGTAAAAAAAGAATCCCAATAAACTGACTCTAAACGACACAATTTAATTACCGCAAACAAGTTTCTTATTTCCTTCAAAAAACAAAATCACATCCAAATTACTTAAACAAAAATCTTCCTCGAGACGCGTCAGAGAATCCAAAAAAAGAAACAGCCTCGTCATCTCCTTACGAAAAGAATCGATCTGGGTTGCGCAACGATCCTCTCCGAAAGCGCATCTCTCCGAGCACCTTGAAATCGACTCTCTCGCGCCGCTTTGTGCTCGCGGAATGAGCGGCGCCGTCGTGGGAAAACCGCGAGAGACAAGTCGAGCGAAGTTCAGGGCCTCTCCTGTGCGAAAATGAAGCCTTTGTCGGTGGGGAGGGAAGAAGGAAGGCCTTTTCCTTTGCTCCGAGAGGAAAAGTGCTCGGAGATAAGGATCGAGGAGTGCAGGAGGCTGGGGGTAATTGGCGATTGATTGATGGTGTAATAGAGGAGGGACACCTGCACGTGACGTTTAGATCTTTTTTTTTTGTCGGAGGATACTTTAATAGATTTATGTAATTGGCTTAGATGAGGTGTTTCACAATGGTTTGTCTGGGCATTATATTGTAAGATTTCTAGTTTTTCTTTTATACGGTAATTGTTATATAGATATTTAGACTTATTGTCTATGCAAGTGAATCTCTGTAATTTTACTGATTGAACAGTAAGAGTTAAATGTTTTTTTGAAAATTATAATTTTTCCTTGTATCTTATTTAACGTAGTGCAAATTGTTTTATCTTCCATATTGACTACTTTCTTTAGGTGTCACTATTATAAAAGACTGTCTCTTTCGATTAATGTCCTTTCGTTAGTAAAATTAAACCACGCCACGACAAATCAAAAATAATTAGCTATAAGATTATTCAATATCTTCGGTTTGCAAAAAAAAATTAATTCTCCTCGAGACCACCATCAGAAAAGAAATTGACTCTTAAAAAACTTTCGTTTACCAGAAAAAATGACATAAACGTTGAAAGTGACGCGATATTTCTTTGGTCGATAAAAAAATATGTAGAGATCAAATCAATTAATTTTTATTATAGAAAAAGTTTGGGTCGATTCTTGTTCTTAATTCGTTTATATAATATAAAAAGTAACATTTCTTTCCTTGTACACTGAAAGTCAAAACAATTTTAAAAAAAATTAATTTAATATTTTTTATTTTATTATTACAGAATGTAGAATTTGATACCTTTTTAAGAAAAAATAGTAAAGTTTGATTTGAATTGATTTGCAAAGCCGCTGATTAAATCATTTCACAAATGAACTTTGTGGAAGAGTCACCAAAAATAAAATAAAAAAAAAAATTGTCATACATTGTTACGTCTCATGGTTGTTTGGTTTTTTCATTCTAAGGGCAATTCCATTTGTTGCTTTGAAACAGAAATTAGTACAAAGAAATATTATATCCTCTGCAAGATGTTACAGTTTTGATCTGCCAATTAACAGCAGTTTAACATGCCAATTAAAAAAAATTCTTACAAGGAGAGTATTATATGACATTTGGGTAACAGATTGCACCTGAACTGAGTTATATTATTTCAAGTCAATTAATTTAATTAATTTAAAATAAATAAGTCGTGTTCGAACAAGAAATGCCTAAATTTGATTCGAAAAAACGTTTCACAGATCGGCAAAAAATCTTTCTATTTTTTTCACATTTCCAAAGAAACTATTTTTTGTACTTAAAACATGGAATGGACTACCAACGTGGAACTATTTCGTCCCGAAAGGGCAACCTTCAAAACCTGCTCCTCAATCCAAACTCAGCAAAAGACGTTATTTACTCTGCACCGATGAAGCAAAGCTTCTCCTTTTCCCACAACGATCCCCAAGCACATCGATCCTCGAGCGTCAACAATTACCTCACAAAGGCCCCCAAAATATCAATGCCGCCCTCGAAAAAAGCGCAAAAAGAAGTACCCCGCGACGATCTCCTCGGCGCTCTTTGTGCGGTAACCGAGATTACGGGAGAGCCTTCGACTTTCTCTCTCTCGATGCATTACATTACACGCGACTGTACAGGAGGAGGCCCCCCCCTGCCTGCCGCCGCCGCCGCCGTTGGCGCAACGCGCGCGCACACCTTTTAATTGCATGTGCAAGCGCGCGACACTGTACACTCGCCGCGCTTTCCAGCTTTCGTTTTTTCCTCTCCGCGCGCGGCGAGAGAGAGAAAAAACAAAAGGAACAACGCGCTGATGGACTTTGGATGGCCTCTCTCTCTCGAGAGCTGTCGCACTTCCAGCTCGCTTCCGGCGCGAACGCCGGTGTCTCGAGAGAGCCCCGCTGGAAAAGGAAGCTCGGGATGATTAAAAACGAAGTTTAATGCAAGCGAGGGCTCTCGCTTCATTAAGTTAGGAAGTTGATATGCGATTTTGCGAGATGAGAACGTTGAAGAGTAAGTGCATTCGGAGTGAAATTTGCGGAGATCGCGCATGAGAAACGTCGCGGTGAGATTAACCGGAAGTGAGACGTTTTTACTCTCTTATTACATTTGATATCTTACTGCTCGTCTCTAAAAATTATTGCATATATTAACTTCAGCAGTTTTTGTATAAAAGTATCTATCAAAATAATAATTGATTGTAAAACTAAAGTTTATCCAGACATTTATTTAAGTAACCAAAAAATATTCTCCATTTAAGCATTGCGACCGTTTTTGCTGTTTGCTGCCGTTTTGCTGTGAGTTTGCTCCTCTTGTGTTATTGGGGTTCTTAAGATTAAGATTGTATTAATATTAAAATCCTAATGAATTGTATACATTAAAATACACTTTTTCTACTTATTTATATACGTAGAATAAAATGAAGAGAAAAGAAGATAAATATATTTTTTTTTTAATTTTAAATATTGTTTTTTTTTTTAATTTATCAACAAGAAATAATTGTTAGGAATCAAAAAAATTTTTATTTTATAAAAAGTAACAAAGTTAAAAAAGGTAAATTTCTTTTACTTAAAAAAATATGTATTTTTTAATTTAAAAAGAGAAAGAATAAGATATTTATTTTTTTTATTTATTTATTGAAAATTTTATTTATTTATTGGAAACGGGCTTGAAGCCCTTTTACAAAAGAAATACAATATAATTATAGGAAGGCGCTATCGCTGCGCACGCTTGCATTATATGCTCTTCCGAAAGAAGATAAATAAAGATATGAATAATTATTAACTTATATACTTATTAAAAATTATAGACGACTGCAAATAAATTGGATGACGGGGAAACTTATACTTGTTTATACATAAACCTTTGTTAAAAGGTAATTTTTAAAGATTATTCACAAATAAAAACTGAACTGAATAATTAAAACAATCTGTATAACTGAAAAAATGTTTTACACGTATCATTCCATCAATATCCTCGAAAGTTAATTAATACATCCTGTTAACTTGTAACTTTCGAGAGTTATTTATCATCTGTCTTTTTGTTTTTGTTCTTTTTCCAATTCTTTTCTTCGGATTGCTCTGTTCCCGCGTGTAGGTCCGATGAGTAATTCGGGAGAGATTCGAAATGAATGCGGTATACAGATGTAAAATTTCAAACCTTTCTACAATTTATTCTAATAAAACTCTTAACACTAATATTTACTTAATCTAGTTAATCTAATCGTCGATTGAGCAAACTGGATCAACGCGCGTTGCGTGGGAAAAGCCTTTGAGCGAGCGCCAGGGCTGCGCGGCTAAGCTGGTGATATCGGGAGCAGGAGCGGTCGAGGGAGAACGAGCAAGGCCCGAACGTCGGTTCGAAGTCCTCGCGAGGAACGAGACGAGCCGTTGCCGGGTGTTTTAGTGCTCTCTGGCCTCGGTGGCGCTTGCGGTTGCTGGCTCGCGTCGAGCGAAGCAGGCGCGGGGGCCACACTTTTACCAATTGAGCTTTGCCCACGCTTTTTCACGAATTTTACTCTTGTCAATTCCTCTTCCAGTTTTTCTTTGCCCAATTCAAATTTTACTTTTGCCTTCTCTTTTTCCAGTTTTTTTTTTGTCCAATTCTAATTTTACTTTTAGTATTTCTTTATCCAGTGTATGTCCAAAAATCCTTTTGTCCACCCTTTTTCCAGTTTTTCTTTGTCCAATTTTACTTTTGCGTTCTCTTTTTCCAGTTTTTCTTTGTCCAATTTTACTGTTGCGTTCTCTTTTTCCAGTGTTACTTTGTCCAATTTCAATTTTAGTTTTGCCATCTCTTTTTCCAGTTTCTGTGTGTTCAATTGTACTTTTGTCATCTCTTTTTCCAGTTTTTCTTTGTCCAATTTTTCTTTTTCTATTTCGTTTTCCAATTTTTCTTTTACCAGTTTAGCATTTTTCAGTTTTGCTTTTTCTATCCCTATTTCCAGTTCTTTTATCAATTGTACCTTCTCTTTTTCCAGTTTTTCTTTGTCCGATTCCAATTTTAGTTTTGCCATCTCTTTTTCCAGTTTTTCTTTGTTCAATTTTATTTTTGTTATATCTTTTTTCAGATTTTTTTCGTCCAATTTTTCTTTTTCTAACTCGTTTTCCAATTTTTCTTTTACCAATTTAGCTTTTTCCAACTTTTTCTCCAGTTTTTCTTTTTCCAGTTCTTTTACCAATTGTGCTTTTGTCCACGCTCTTTCCAGTGTCACTTTGTCCAATTCAAATTTTAGTTCTGCCATTTCTTTTTCCAGTTTCTCTGTGTTCAATTGTACTTTTGTCATCTCTTTTTCCAGTTTTTCTTTGTCTAATTTTTCTTTTCTTATCTCTTTTTCCAATTTTTCTTTTTCCAGTTTTGTTTTTTTCATTTCTTTTTCCAGCTTTTCTTTTTCCAATTTTTCGTTTCTGAAAGACATTACCTTTTGCTTTGTATGAATTTTTTGCAGTTCTTTACAAAATCTTTCTTCTTCTTTTTGCGTATTTAATGTCTGTTTTAATAAAAAAGCTTTCAAGTGGCCCGAGATCTTTTCTGCGGCAAGACAAAACGGCATACAAAATTCGTTAAATTTATCTAAAATTTTCTTCTTTTCTTCTATTAATTTAGTTTGCACGATTATCAATTTCAAATTTTCATCTTTCAAAATTTCTAATTCGTGCATTGCTGATCGGTAATCAAATGATATTTTTTCAAAACTTTGATCGATTTTTCTAGTTATCTGTTTATCATTAACACTTGAAATCTGATCATCAATCAATTCCTCGCGATATTGGCTTAATTCATCTATATAACTTCTCAATTCATCCTTGGATAGTGTATGACCTATGTTTTCTAAAGCTTCAATGATAACAATAGATTTTTGTAAGATTTTCTGTGCATGCATATGACGAATGCGTTGCTGATCTAAGTATATGCTAATTTTTTCTATATTAATATTAAACATATTCACATTTTCTTTTGCATGTAAGGTTTCAGAAGAATCATCTATATTACTCTGATATAACTCAATTTTCGAAGAGTTACTACGGGTTTCAGTATGTAATAATTCTTTAGATGAATCATCAGTTTCTGTGGTTACCTAAAAAAATTTTAAAAACATTGAATATATTTGATATATGTTTGAATAATAGTTATTTGCATTCTTATTTAAAATCGCTCTAATATTTATGCTTCCATATCGGTATTAATTAGCGACGCGGCTCAATGGGCTGTTTTTATAAATAAAACCTATTATTTCGAACGATAATCTACATTTACTTGACATTTTTGCGAAAAATGCAAATATTCGACACTGATACAGATTTAATTTCAATTAAAACAAAACTAAGCAATTTTTCAGAAGGCAAATACCTTTCTACTGTAGTCAAATATCACTCAGAAAATATAAATAAATACGTATAGAATAAAAAAAAAACAAATGCACTACAACAGGGCGATGTTAAGTGAGGTAAGTAACGCAATTTCACGGGTGCAGATAAGCATTAAGAGTTAAAATATAATGCGATACAGACCATATAGTATAACACAATAATTAATTTTGAATTAATTTCAAAATATATAAAAATAAAAGAAACAATTTTTTTTAAGGAAATAATGTAGAATGAATGAATTTAATAGTCGTAGTAATATACTTTACCAGGTCAGGTAGTTCAATCCATTCAAATAATGAATCAGAATTAAAATCATCAATCTCAGCAACAGATGCATTTGATTCCTTATCTTTCGAAAAACACTTCGTGGGAATACTTAATTCGGTTCCAGACATTTTCTGCAGCAAAAATTTAATTATACAAAATATATTCTAATCTTATTTACAATTATGATTTATAAATATAATAAATTAATAATTGAATTACAAAAATGTTTTTATTCCACACCCGACGGAAAAACCCACTTTTTGTCCCTGATAAGCGGGGCGAAAGTAGCATATTTTTCCCGAAAACTAGTTTAGCGGGGCAAAAGTAAA
>UCOM01003387.1:0-18267 GCA_900474385.1 Ormyrus pomaceus | reverse complement strand
GAATCGTTGTGTGGGGTGTAAACTTGAATTCCAATTATCTCTAAATTCCCGACACTTAAAATAATTATTTTTTCGATCTTTCTGTATATTTTTATATGTTCTTTCTCGTGAAACAACTTTCGTACGTTTCCCTTTACAGGCAAAATTCCTATGTACCGTTGGGAAGGTCCTATTAGAAGGTTCTTTGCCCTCCCAAGGTAAAGGTGGAAACGTACTTCCTTCCAGGATCAGCTACTGGTTATTGAGAAAGGTAAATGTGTAGGATCGACAGTTCAGGACTGGCAGCACTTCGAATGGGTTGCGCATGCAGCCTGGGCATGGTGGTAAGTATAGGGAGGTGGTTAACGCTGTATTGTGGATTAAAGTTGGATACCACCGGTCCACCTATAAATGTCAAGAGAAATTTCTTAGTTTATATTAGTAGTTATATGCATCGTTTTAAGAATAGTAGTTTTAAGAATAATAATTCAAGAATAAATAAGTTTTTTTCTAAGAATAATTATAAGTAGAGGTAAACTTTTTTTTGTACACTTACTAGGTGGGATGCACACACCATGCACCTCCGCCGTTGATGGTCTGGAGACACCATGAAGAATCCCTCCTAGTGGGAACTTTGGTAGGCCCACTTTTTATTCCGACCTTCGAACCTCCCTTCGTATCCTCGGTACAGCACCCTGGTAACCAAACCTGCCGCAAGTGCGATTGCGCGGAGCGTGCGTGGACTGTGTCGCAGTTATCATGCATGTCTATTGGACAGAGCATTGAGTAGGACAGAGTGTAGCAATCTTGCAGTAGACTTACGGAAGCCCAAGTGCAAGGCAGAGGGCCAAATTCATGCATTTCATGTTGCAGCAGAATTGCAGCAGAAGTGATTTAGGAGAATGCTGCAAATCCCATGCATCAGAATTACGACAGGTCCGGTGCAAAAGAATTGTAGTTAACAATTGCAACAGAACACTTGCACAAATGCAACAACGCAGTAAAATTGCATCAGAATTGCAATTGATAAATTACACATGTCATGCGACAGAAGTTTGGCAGGCGATTGCAGCAGATCCCTTGCAGCAGAATTGCAATTGATAAATTACACATGTCATGCAACTACCATCATGCCTTTGCAGCACAAATGCGTCAGAAGTACGACAGACGATTGCAGCAGATCCTTTGCAGCATAATGGCATCAGTATTGCGGACGAGTTATTACACATATCATTCGACTAACTGTATGCCTTTTCGGCAGAAGTGAGGCAGTCGATTCCAGCAGAATTGAAGTTGATAATTGCAACAGAACCCTTGCAGCAGAATTGCTTCAGAATTGTGTATGATTAATTGCGCAAGCCATGCCACTGACGATGTACGCTTGCCGCAGAAGTGCGACAGAAGGGCAGCAGGCGATTGCAGAAAATCACTAACAGCAGAATTGCAGCCGAATTGCATCGGTCTTCCGCATCAGAATTGCAATTGATTTATTACACACCCCGTACGACTACCTTTGTGCCTTTGCGATAGAAGCGCTGCGGGCGATTGCAGCACATTCCTTGCATCACTAGCGTACAGCGTACACTATACTCATACAATTTCAGCATTGGCGCTCTAAGAGATCCAATTTTGGAACTGTCACAGTTAAATTAATTAAGAGACTGTCCCACCTCCGGGTGTATCGAATATGTACGAGTTGAAATTAAAGTTCTAGATTCTCTAATACTTGATTTCTTACGATTCTTATAGTATACAACTGTATTAATGCTATTATTGAACCAAACTTGTTCTATTGAAGAAGCATTTTAGTTCCATTTGCATCGTAGTCTCTGTTGAAGCGAAACGCGACAGCAGAAATCGTCGAGCGAGTGCGTGTGTGATTTATGCGTGAGTGCGAGGCTGAAAAAAAGCGAAGCCGCAAGTATGCTGTGAAGAGAGGCACAGTTTATTGAGGTAAAAGATTTTTTTTTGTTCGGGAGAAAATTCCTTCACTTTTTTGGGTTTGGCAAAGAAAGAGGGTGGATCGCCACGAAGCCATTTTTTTCAACACTGAAACGCAAGATTTCAGCGAGTTCTCTGCTTGACAAATCGACGCGTCTTCCCTTGAGCGGCCACTACTCTCTGCTCTCGACCAACACGCGTCGTCGCCAGCAAGGAGATTAAAAAACCACGCCGACTTTGCTCTCTTTCCATCCTGGCACAGCGCGGAAGGGATTGTTATCAGCCGGGCGTTGAATACATTGCTGATTTCTGTCCTCTACGTGCGAAAGACCAAGCTACCATGTATTTTGCGCGTGATTTCGGGAGCGCGAGTTTTATTTCCTCGACATGCCAACCGAATTTGGATCACGAATTCGCATTCATGCGGGTCGACCGAGTCGACCGTCATTGTCGCAGAGTTTCATGCAACATGAACTTTGACAAATGTAGCCGAGCCGTATTTTGCGTGAACCGAGTTCACATCCGCATTCGAGCGAACCGAGTTCACACCAAGTACGGTCTGAATTCACGTCTATATGGTAAATAAACGGCAAGTGAATCGGACAAGACTGCTTCGTTATAAGTAATTTCATTATCATCTCATCTCTGTTTTGTTATAATTAATTTCATGTCATGAGTCGCGAGTTGAATTTTAACATTTTAACTTATATATTCCGATTTGATTAATGCCAATTCCAATACAATTCAGTCTCGAATGTCATTTCAGCGTATCGTTAACTTAATCAATATGTGTTGTTGCATTAACGAATAAATGAATAATTGCATTCCAGTAAATTGAGTTTTAATTGTGTATATAATCTTTAATTTACTCTTTATCAATATTTTAAATTTAAATCACGCGCGCAACGGAACTAGGTAGGAGAAATACAAGCATACATCGTATTAATTGCTATTCGAATTATCCAGGTGCTTTTGAAAACCCTTGGATACGCAAACAGCCTCTAATAGTTTCCAAAGTTGAATCATATCGGCACTATATTAATACTATCCTCTATACCGCTGTATGGCTGCCAGCCCAAATTTTTTTCAATGTGTAAAAAGGTGTTTTTCAGTGCATATAACAATATTCTTAAAAAAAAAGTTACAAAATTGTACACTCATGACCATCTAACTTTCAAGCTCACCTTGACTCTTTATCCCTTAGTTTCTAAAACTTTACAGACAATCAGATATTAGCGACTAATCAGTATCAGCCAATTGCAATGATTTTGTTTTGGCTCCCATTTCTTATCCAATATTTTTTTAAACCAAGAGATTTCTTCTAAAAATAATTTTAAAAATGTTATTAACAAGCAAAAAAGTAAGGTTCAAGTCGTATAGAAAATGATATATATTGGAAATATAGGGTTTGAAATAAATCATTGAAATTTCTTAAGTTTTCTCAAAATATTTTTATTATATAAACAATAATATTATCATAGAGTCGAAGAAAGCGATCTCACCCTTTGGCAGGCCCGTCACATTTTATTTGAGAGAGAGAGAGAGACGGAGAGATAGAAAGAGAGAGAGAGAGAGAGAGAGAGAGAGAAGCAGAGAGATAGAAAGAGACATAAAGAAGAACGTGTTCATAAATTAACAATAGAACAAAGATTTCAAAAAAAAAATTTCTCATCCCTTCCCTTAAAAATCAAAATTTCTTTTTCCTCTATATCAAAGGCACTGAAAGCTCTCGTTCTCCTTCCATTAGCTGTTCAAACATTTGGCATCGAATCTTATAAAGAGAGAGAGAGGAGGAGAGAGAAAGAGAGAGAGCGAGATTAAAGAAACCGACGGACCTGCCGCTCGAAGATCAGATCAATTTGAGAGAAGCAAAAAGATTACTGAATAGAAATGAAAGAATTCCTTCGGATAAAACCATCTGATCGATCAATGAAAGTTGCATTCTGTGACGTAAACTGCGTTTGCCTTAGAAGATTCGCGGTCGAGGCAGCGCATTTTTTCCCTTTTTTTTTGTTTATTTCTTTTGCTTCGTTCAAATTGGCGGCTGCGACGCGAGTTGTTTAATCGTCGTCGTCCTCGCCCTTGCCGGTGAGCATGTTAATAAGGGACTCGATGTCGATGAAGCCCTTATCGTCAATGTAGAAGTGGTCGTACGCGTCGTTCACTTCCCTTGCGGTGAATTTCTCACCCCAGGTCATGAGCGCGTGCCTCAGTCTGCAAAAAAATAAATTGATGGATTGACGTTAGTCTCCTGGCAGTTATTTTTCGATTTTCAGAGTTGAATGATGGTGAAAAGGTTTTATAAAAAAAAATTGCTTGCGGTGGAATCTTACCTCTCACCGTCGATCTTGCCGTTACCGACGTCGAAGGTGTTGAAGGCCTTGATAACGACGTCGTCGTCATCAGCGCCTGAAAAAAATAAAATCACGGTAAGTATATTTAATTTCTGTTTAATAGATAATCCGAATAAATCATTTTAAAATAGCGGTATTTAAATAACAGTCCGAAAACATTCAACTCGTGCCTCAAAATCTTTTATCATTTTATTGATCTACCCGTCTGCCAAAAATTGAATTTTACTTCTAAAAATAAGCTTTTACTTAATATCTCAATCTATATATAATATTTAAGAATTCTACAAATAACACATGCACATTCTTGACACTTTAAACAAACAAAAATAAACTTTGTAAATAGGTCAAAAAGAAACTGTCTCACCTCCTCCCTGCATGCGGGACGCGAAGAGCTGGAGAAGCTGAGTGAAGTTGATGGGTCCAGGAGCCTCTCCAAGCATTTCATCGAGTTCCTTGTCCGTGACTAGACGACCGACCTGGTCGAAAATGAATCGGAGGTCCTCGCGACCGAGGATGCCGTCCTTGTCGTGGTCCATAAGTTGGAAGGCCTGATAGTGAACGAAGAACGTTTTAACTTCCGGGGTGTCTGAGTTAGGCGGGAATATTGTCGGAAAGGGAAATTCACCTCTTTGAACTCTGCGACCTGCTTCTGCGTGAACATGGAGAACACACTGGAGCCAGTTCGCTTCGCCTTTCGGCTACCACGGCTGGCTCTGGAAGAACCGGAAGGCGATTTCGGCGTCTCCGATTTCGGTGGAGTGGGCTGCTTTTCGGGGGTGGGTTCTGCCTCGGGAGTAGGCGCTGCTTCTTCCTTCTTGGCATCGTCCTTCTTCTTGGGCTTCTTCTTCTTTTCCTTATCAGCCTGAAAAGTTTCGAGTGAAGATTGTTAATTCGATTATGTTACTCTAAAATTAAGTACGTTACGAAAATATTGCGATATGAAATTGTTTTGATCAAGTTATTTTTATCGTGACTAAATATCTATGATCAGTAGCATTCGACGTAAAGAATTTTCATGTTTATTAAACGTTTTTGTTAATAATTATACTGGAATTCCGTAAGAGACTTGGATAAATTTAATTGTATTATTAACAAAGTTTTAGGTATCTTTCAAATCAGTCTACGAATCTGTACACTATGTTTAAGCTACAATCCAAAATTATAACGTAGTAGTTTATTTGTATTCGTTTAATATTTGTAATAAAATTTTTTTAAATAAAAATAATTAAGATATTATAGTAAGTAATAGTTATCCAAGGCTGATCATGTAACATAAAGCAATACAGAAGAATTTCATAACCAGAGCTTGAGAGATTTTTTTTTTACTTGAATTGGGTTAAAAATACTATGTCATGTGTAATTGGAGCCAAACGAAAATCATGAAGATAGGTAAAAATAGAATAGGACGGAACTGATTGTTTGTTACCCAACCCAACAAAATATTTTTAAATATTTTTCTTGGATGATGAAATCAAAAAGCTTGAAATAACGTTATTTAATGGAAACAGTTTATTTTTATATTCTCTATACAAAATGTAAGTTTCAATTTCAAATTAGTTGTTAGTACTCGATTTTATGGAAAATTCTATCGTAATGGCCTTTTCTACAATTCTAATTAAATTTTATTTAAATTCAAAATACCTATTTGTTCAAAAATACTGTTTTTCCTGATTTCTTTGATTAATAGATTAATGAAGAATTATTAGCTATAAAATCGACTATCATATATGCATAAAGTGTATAAATGCATCAATCTATAACCCTCGATGGATTTTATTCAAAAAATTAATTTTTTAAATTATACTACTTATTTATGAAATGTTTAAAAATTTTATTAAAACCTGCTCAAAGTATACGGTTAAACCTGAAGAGGAGCATTCAGCATAATATTAAAAAAAGTGTTTTTAAAATATAAATTTATACGCGGTAACCATTAAATATTTAAGATCACGATAAAAATAAGAAATAAAAAATTTTTGTTGATTTGTTAAATAATACGTTATAAACTTTTAATTTACGAAGTTACTAAACATTCCACTGATTCAATTTCCGCAAATAAAACTAATTCTTCAAACTACCAATCCGCCAAATACCCGCAAATTCCAAAAGGCATTCAAAATAAAAAAGAATTCCACTCGTGTACCAACCATTTTATCGGGTATTTAGCGAGTCCGCCGAAACAACAAGAACGAGCCAACAACCAGAACCGATCGAAACAACTTCCACAATTCGAATGAGGATCGCGGTGACGAGCGGCAGCTCGAAAAAGAACAGGGGGCGCGATCGAGCGGCAGAAAAGAAGAGCGTAACGGAGAAAGGAAATGAAATTCGTTGCCTCTCCTTCCGTCTTGCTCGGCGAGCCGCGAGCGGATATTAATAGGTCCACCCTATATCGCGGACTCCGATGCCCCCGACCTGCCAAGACGTATATAGACCGATCGCGACTTCGCCGCCCGGAGCCGAGAGAGCGTCAAAATTCTCGTATTACCGCGATGCGTTACGTAATTATTTCGGGCGACCGCCCCTGCCTGGCCGCTTTTGTCGAATTCTTTGTATTTTTAAGCTCCCCCCGGCGCTCTAGATAACTTGTTTTTCGGTTTAAATGGAACGTTACGGAGTTTCGTTGAGTTTTGCCGAGAAAAAGAGAATCTTCATTTTATGCATTTTGAGGATCAATAGTTGCAAAAGAGTGAAAACATCTTTTACAACATTTTTTAACTTTCAGATTATTAAAACAGTTTTAAAATGATAGTAATAGTGAAACTTATAATCATCATTACTTATGTTAGTGAACTTGTGACTATTGAAACAGATAAAATTTAAATACAATTTCTGTTTGGACTATTTTTACAATACAATTGCTACCAACGACAGATTTATTACATTCGTACTTTTCCTTTAACAGGTATTATAACAGGTATCTTATAAGAAACAATGAATTTAAAGCCTGCACTGCTAAAAAATATTCCTCATCAAAGAGAAGACTCATTCGTTTAATTACAACACGAGAGAAACAAGTAAATACAGCGGCAAGAGCTTCGCAACCGAAGAATTCGAAATCTAAAATTATGACATCATTTTCATATCACGTCACTACCACCAACAATTAACATCCCCGTCATCAAATAGTGACACGAGCCTAGAAACCTCGTCGGAGGAGGCTTACCGGAAGACGGCGCCAGGAAAATCACCGAGGCGTGCCTCGAGTGGCCCTTCGCCAAGTAGCGCCGACTTCGCGAACGTCTAATCGGCCGCGTCAAAGTCGCCGCGTTTAATCCAGCACTCGCGATCACGATCGACAAATTCATTCACTGCGCGTACAGAGTTGGCGTTTGCAGTCCATAATTCACTTTTCACTTTGCTTCCCTTCTCACGTGGATATCATCGTCGATATATCACTCGAGCTGCGTAAGCACAGTTTAGTTTCACTGCTGGGAGGACCGATACAACGGTACCGAATAGAAAAATAATTCGCGCTGGAAAAACTGAAATTTTTTTGATCTTTGAAATAGATTTACGAACAGAGCTTCGCTTGGCAGTTGAATGAGTTCGTGTAAGCAAATTCGTTAGACGTTGCTTAAATTTTTTGAGAAAAAGCGCACTAAATCCTACCAACGAAGGGAATGTTTGCGGTGCAAATAAGAAGAATTAATCGATTTATCCCTTCCGACTCGTCGATCTTGTACGACACTTACCATGTCTACGGTTGGTTCTTGACGAAAAAACTTGAAGGAGGATAAACTGTCGAGATGGTTACGAAGAACCAACTGTCCGAAACATAGAGGTGAACTTGTCTAAGTAACTTTCGGTCGGGCCTCTCTGCCCCCACCCCGAGAAAATGCGATACGGGAAGAAAAAGGAGGAGGAGCTGGACCGGGAAACTGCGCGCGCGATAGAGAGAGAGAGAGAGAGAGAGAGAGAGAGAGAGAGAGAGAAAGAGTGCGAAACAAGCGAGTAAAAGAGCGAGAGGCAACGGCGGCGTAGGGTTGTGGCTCTGCCCATATTTAGTGCGAGCTGCCCCCGAAATAGCGGCCCAGCAAGCAAGGCGGATGGCTTTTTCCCGCGAGGCGGAACCCGCAGCCGTCGCAGCCACGAAAACGGAGCGGACTCGCTGGATTATTCGATAACGCGCCGTTTCTAGGCGTTGTATCAAGATTTCGTCGCTGAATTTTCTGCACCGAGGAACTCGCGAACTTGATGTGGATTTAATCGCTGAGTAAATGCGCTCGCGGTCTTCCATTATAGAATGGTACTGACGTGTGCCTTGATTTACGTGTGAAACTGATGTCTAAAGCGGCACAGGGAAGTGGAAAATTTATTTTAACGAAGACTTTAGTTCTTTTTAAAATTAATTTTTAGATTTGTGCTGTAACGATTTCAAATTTTGAAAGAAGGTACAGGATTAGTAAAGAATTTATGTAGTTTCACGTAAAGGTAATTTCGGAGGAACTTACCTGTAACACCCAGTTACTAGAAGAATAAAAACATAAAAACGTAATCAATTAGCGTAAAATATAGTTTGTATTTTAGGTAAAACCTTTTAAATCGGAAGAAATTTGTACACAGATAATATAGAGAATGACTAATATTTTTGTTCAATATTTTTATAAAAATTGTAATTTTTATTTTATGTTTTAAAAAAAGTATTGATTATTCAATCGATTTATCCATCCATGTAGTTTAGTCAAAATGATGACAAATTTTTACTTATAAGAATGTTTTTCTACGAACGAAGTTCATTGTCAATGTACAAAAACTAAAAATAAAAAAACTTTTTTACAATTCAAAAAGACTTGAAAAATCTCTTTAAAAAAATTCACGTACATGTAAGTACTAAAACGATTGATTTTATAATTATTTTAACAGAAATGGTATTTATAACTATATTTTTCTTCGTTTTTTTTATTCGAAAACAAAATTTTAATTATATATGAACTTGATATCCTGATCTCATTATCCACAGAAAACGAAGAAATTCTTGCAGATTTCATTCGAAGTATAATTTTAAAAAAGCGATTCACCACACCATCAGCTGCTGTTACGCGGAGCTACGTGTATTCAAGTTATGCACGTGGTTTCCGAAAATAACTGGCCGACATTCAAACGTTCGTTATAAAAGTAATTTAAATTCTTTTTGTTACATATTTCGTTTTTAAAATGTGTAATTTAATAAAATAAAAGAGAATCAATAAAAATTGTACATTATTTACAATAAAATAGAAAATAATTTAGTCTATTAACCCTTCTTAACATAATACACTTCAAAATACTGAAATTTATACATTTATATTAAAATTTTTAGAACAAATATAAATCATTCAAATTGTCTGTAAATGCATTATAAATTTAAAATTGAGAAAAATTAATAATATGTGGTAGACATTTTTAAACACTTAAAAAAACAATTCTTTGAGATACTTTAAGAAATGGAAGTATGAAAAAGTAATTTTATTTTACAGTAGATCATTTTAATTTTCAATTAAAAATAAAATTGAATCAAAAAATTAAGATAAAATTGAGATTGAAAAAATTGAAAATGAAGGTTACGTGAGAAGAAATAGTTAGTTGTTAATAAAACTTTATAAGTAAATTGTGGCCTCCCGAGCCTCTCCACATCTTCAACAAGGCCGTTCTCGACTTTTAAAGTGTCAAAAAACATTGTTTAAAAAATCTTAAACTTGAGCTCCCAGAAATGTAACTATATATCGCATAATGGGCGAAGGCTTTACTTGGAGAGAGATATAAAGAATGAAGTGTGGACGAGCGTATATTTTGGGATTTCTATGTTTACCAAAGCTCTCGCACGCGTTCCTCGTTCACCCAAGCGCCGGAGAAATAACCGAAGAAGCCCAGTGCGACGTATTATTTCTGTCTTTACCTTCGGCCGTGCCGATGCATAAAACGAATCCGAAATTTCCTGCCGAGATACGATGAAAAAATGCTTGGGTTCGGGTTTTTGGCACAAGAAATACGCGATAATATTTGGCGGTTTATTAATGGCATCAGCGCTTGATGTTTGCATTAGTTATTAAGTCAGAAAACAACTTTAATATATTCGTCTTAAACTGAATAAATAAAACTGAATTTCAAATAAAATTATTGAACAAAAACTTTACGAATAACTTCATATACAACTTAAAGTTTAAATTAAACAAAAACATTATCGTTGTTTTGCAGTTAAATAAAAAAATATGAATTAAATTCAATCTTTATTAAACATATAACTGAAAGTGTAAAAAAGTTTTTATTTTATTTAATCCCCCATAGCAGCGATACGGCTTATCAAAGTTGCAAAGTATTATATTTAGGGTATTTGCAGTAGGACAACTTTCGAAGCTCAAATTTACACCTGGTAACCAAAAAAAAGCCAAAACAATTCTTAAAGCACATAAAATCGCCTAGTGAATTACTCAAATTATTTGAAAATATTGATTGATCGCCTAGTGAATTACTCCACTCAAATTATTTGAAAATATTGATTTTTCGGGAAAAATCGATCTTCATAAATTTAAAAAAAATCGCGAGTACTTTATTTCATAATTTAATGTCCACTCGTTAAAAATAAAAATCACGTTAACCGCAGTTGAAAATTATTGAAATAGCTTGCTCTGATTATTTAAAAAACGCAGTATCGAAAAAAACGCGTTTAAAGATCCAGTTACACGTCGACAGCGCTCTCACGACTATTATGGTGGTCTGCTGGATTCTCGGCCAGGCGTGATTTGTACCAAGCTAAAAAGTGCATGATTATTAAAATATAATTAATATTTTTCTGCATGAATCATACCTTGTTGAATTTTTGAGGTATTTTCGGGCTCACTGTAAAAAAAAATATTGAGCATCATTTTTAAGGCTCTAAAGGGCCTACTTGAGTGAAAACCTCAATTTTCTCAAAATGCAAAAATGATATAAGTCCTTCCCGAATAAAGTCATTGATGTCAAAGAATTGCATTTGTGACGGAAATCAAATGCATAACTAACTCATTAGATTAAAAAAATTGTTTAAAATTGTACAACAAGGAGTATTATTTATTTATTAAGACTAAAATTTTGATTTATAAAGGAGTTTATTTAAAACATCTACAAATAATACATTCAGAACAGAATCCAAAATAATAATAACATTTTACTGTAAGGTGAACAATAATCGTAAAAAGTATATAAAAAATAAATGTAAAGATGTATATTTCAGGACAGAAAGATCCTTCAAATGAATTATTAAAATTATCAGATTGATTAGAGATTCTAAATATATCGGATCGACTTTGCTTTTTAGATAAACTTTTATTAGATTTAGTGCTGCTTTTCGACTTGATACTTTCAAAATCGCTGTAAAAATAAAATGAACTCTAATTATTAACAAAATTAGAAATATTAATCAATGCTTCCATAATTATATATACTTGTTCAATATACATTAACTATATAAATACATTAAATGAGTCCCTAATAAACTCGAACATTTTTCAGGACGCATGTTCATTATATGCACAAAATTTGGAAAAAAAATAGATTAATTTATATGAAAAAATCCCGGTACTCTAAGAATTAAAAAAAATATCTATAGCAACTTATTTTTCAAAAAATGCTAATTGATTTTTGCCGTTTGCGAGGGAAGGTAAGTCACGAATTTTAATTAGGGTCGAATTCCGGTCAATAACCGCTATTGTGGAAAAGATTGGAGATCTACGAATACAACGTGCAATTCTGAATTGAATATTGTTAAAGAAGGAAAGAACTAAAATTAGCTGACGATTAATCGTCTATAGAAACTGTAAAAGTTACAACTTGATTTTAAAAAAAAATGTCGGCCCTCTATATAAAGGTTAAGTATTAAATAGTCATTTTGATTGTTTATGAATAAATTTTCTATTAATAAATTAATTATAAGTAATAGGATGTAAACTTATTTTTAATACCTGTAACTTATTGATGCCAAGACTACTGATTTTGATGATTTTGACACTGAATTTTATGAAGGTGGATTTATTGATTTCATGTAAATAAATTAAATATTTATGAATTTATACTATATAATTAACCTTATTTTTTACGTATAAAAGCTACCATCTTAACAAACTTTCCATAATTAACTTAAATTCACTTAATTCTTCAATAAATCATTCAATAGTGAAAAATTCAGGCGAATATTTAATTTTAGTTTTAAAATAAATAATGTACATCTGAACAATAAATATCATTTTTTATGATTTTCATAATCTTTTGCATACAACTAATATGCTAATGTTAAATTATAATATAATAAAATATATTATAATTTAAGTTTGAGGTATTTTACTCCAACTTGATTTTTATTTAGCTGTTTTTTTCCTTTTCAATCCTCTCTTATACATGAAAATTTTTTATTTTCAATAATACTCATTATTTATCAGTTTAATCTCTTTATTGCTGTAATATAGTGTAAAAAAGTTTAAATAATTGTGATCAATTTGTACAAAAACCAAAAAGACAGGTTAAGTAAAAATAGCTAATTTCAAAAAGTAATGTGATTGTAGACAGTTGTATAAAAAATTTCTTTATAGAACCTACGCCTTGGAACCTTTAACTTACTTTTTAAAAAATTTCGCCCGATGTATTACAACAAGTTAGGAATTGCAACTTGATTTTCTTACAAACGGAAAACTATAGCTTGTGGGTTCATTTCTCGTGAGGAAATTAGGTTAACTACAGAATTTATTATAAATATTTAAGACATATTAATTTAATTGGAATCATCTGAAATATTAAATATCTACGTATAATAATCCTACCAGTATAATATTTTAAATAGTGTTTATAGCTTTTATATAGTACTTCAAAAATTTCTTAGAGACTTTTAAAAATGAAAAATAAAACATTAAATTTGGGTCTATTTACTTTTAGAATGATTAATAAAAATATTGTTAAATTCATTCAATTAAATTATTTATAAATTGTCACCCTACAATGTCAATGCGTGTCAATGAACATAACCGCGCAACATTACAAGGCCCATAAGAAAGTCACCTGCAGCCTCGCGCGATCGCGGCCTTACACTGCAGGTAGTTTCCGCTCCGAGCTCAATGGTAGGGGTCATCGCTCTTTTCCGCTCTCCCACCACACCTCCAGCTGGCCCAAAGCCGCTACAGTCTAGCTTCTTTCGTTCGCCGCGTAGGTGCTCGCCGTGACGTGCCCTTGACGATGTGACTTTCGACCGGAAAACCAAGAGCCGTTGCCATTGTTTTTACGGTAGCGGCTATGGGGAATTAAGTGCACCGGGGATCTGCAGCTTTTGAGTTCTTAAGTATGGCGGCGAACGGGTGGCATTGGTTCCTGGTGATTTTAACATGCGGTGAGTAACGACACGCGGAGAAACCCGTACGTTCAGTAAGCCTACTTTCACTCTCGGACGTTTGAGAATCGGTCAGACGTGCGGTTGTCCGCAGTATGCTAGTCCGTTTGTGGTTGAATTCCATACTTATAATGATTCTTGCAATTTGGCGAAGTGTCAACTTATTTTTTTCAGTAATTTCTGATCATTGAAAGTACATGTAATTTTATATTTATATATCTCTATTTTTAAAAACTTTTTAGTAAATTAGTTTCTTGTAACATTTAAAATTTAATAATTTTTTTAACATTTTTTGTTATAAAGTTTACCTCTACCACCTTTACAATTTAATTAAAGAAATAAGAGTCCTTTTTTCCTTAACAGCTGCAACCGGAAATGCAGTGCGTTTGGCGGCTTACATTTCATCCGGGGGACTGCACGGAGAAATACGATTCGAGCCGGCAAGTGGCACCGGAGTTCGAATACGTCTAGCTCTTCATCCAACGCTTCAGTATCCGGATCAGCAATGGTCCTGGTACCTCACGGAGTTTCCAGTCGATTATAACATGATAGAAAACCGTTGCGACGAGCGTTATCTTGGAAAAAGGTGCTTTAGCAATTAAGCTGTTATGGAATTGAATACTTGTCATGAAACTACTTTTTTGAGCCAAAACATTTTGCCAGCATGGACTTTAATGTAACCGTTTATTTTTATTAAAGCGTCATCGATTTAACAAAATTGGTTGGGCCTTTGGAATTTCCTGGAAATGAAACTGGTTCCATCGATGTTCCTGACTTGAGCTTGTCGGGTGCAAAAGGTCTTTGGGGAAAAGGAATTTTGTTTAAAGATAATCTCAGTGATCGTGTCATCTGCGCTTCGGTCACGGTAATAATAATTATTATTGTTTACTTTAAACGTTATAATAAAGAAATGAATAGATACCTAACTTCATAAAGTAAAATTAAACGTATCAAAAATCAATGAGTATATATGCTTACAAAAAAATATTTATACTTTGAAAAACTATACAATTTGAAGAATTCATATAAAATAAATTTAAAATGTACTGCTTGTTATAAGGCTAGATATTATTAACTTAAACCTGCAGATAAACAATGAAAAATCTGAAATTAAACTTAAGTTTTCTATAACGTAACATCTGCAGGTATTAGACAGAAACGCAGAAAAACTTGCCGAAGCGCGTTTTCAAGGTCCCGTAGCGGGATCCGTTTGGCTGCGCTGGCTTGGCGGTACCGGCGAAGATGCCATTGACACAATCATTCATGCAAATCTTCAACACACGGGAGATCAGAAATCTCAAGATGTCTACTTCACTGAACATCGATGGAAAATTTATGTCACCGACATATTTGATACAGGAAAAGGTATTTACTTTTTTTTTTAATTGCATTTACCCATGCTGAATCATAAAATGCTTTTCGTAACTTGACTATAAATTTGACCCACTTGTTTAATCTTGTCACCATCAGTAATTACTGAAAAAATTTTTCATTAATAACATACCTTGTACATTATTTAGAGCTCATATAGAAAAATGGAACTAAAACAATTTATTTATATGCATATCTACTTTACAGAACGAACTTCTTGCAACATTTTACAAACGGTGTTCGATCCCGATAACGCCGGCTCAGGAAAGTCGATCGGCGACATTGACGCCCGCCTTGGCAAAGTGCGGGTAGCTTCGCGAACCAGCAGCAGCTTCAAGAATTCTTATCGCGATTCGGAGCTCGCTCTCTTACCTGCCGATCTGCTTGGTCCGCATCGCGTCCTTTATCTAGTCATTTTTCACCCGACGCACGAAGACCTCTTCTTGGCCTGCGCGAAAATCAAGCCACGGCGGGCTATTGCAGCTAAGTGAGAATGAGTAGTAATATTTTATAATTTATTTAAGTATTTGAAATACTAGTCATCTCTTTTAGGTTCTTTAAATGCAAATATATGTATAGTCTTTGTATTTTATCATATCCTCAAATTACAACTAAGAATTTTAATTGAAAATTAATATAACTCAAAATAAATTCAAAGTAGATATTAACAAGTTATCGTTAGCACAATAATACGTTATAATTTTGAAGTTATAAAAAAAATTAAATTGTTTCAATTATTTTATATTGATTAAAAATTCATTTTACAGAGCAATCATAAATTCTCGAGGTATCAAAGGTGAAGTGACATTAGTGCAGGAGACACCTTTCGACCCGACGTGGGTTAACGTTTCGTTATCACCAATTAATGACCTTGAAACTAGATTACGTTACGAAACAAAAGTCGCGTCTTATCGCATTCATGAACTACCTAAAGAACCAGAGAAACTATTACAGGATACCGTTGAACCTTGTTTAACGACTAAAAATTTATACGATCCACTGAATACGCACAAAAAAGAAGTACCTCCTCCTGGTGAGAATTTATTTTAATGTTAATATTATAGGAAAGATAATATTAATGTCTACTTTCAAATAGAATTTAAAAAATTAAAAGATTAACATTACTAAAAATCATTTGCATTACAAGCTTCGATAATTTTAATCCTAAACATTTTCAGGCTATGGCACTCAAGATCAATACGCGATAGGTGATTTATCAGGGAAACTTCAGGGTAGGAAGGAAGGATCGCATCATCTTGACATTCTTCCTGGTAGTGCGAAACTCAGTGGCTTATATTGGGACACTTACCTGCCCCTTTCAGGAATTCATAGCTCAGTCCACAGATCTATTGTTATACACAAGTGAGATTTAGATGATCCTTTTATGCTACATTTGTACTCTTAAATATTTTTTATATTCAAATATTATTTTCGTAATTTTATGTACATTTTAGATACAACGAAACAGACAACAAGATAAGCTTGGTTCCATGGGTATGCGGAACTTTTGCGTTACAATTACCATTCAATGGTGGTCGAATGTCAATGCTGACAGCTCAGGTAATTTTCCGTTATCCTATTGTGGGTAAAATTATTTTCCGCCAACCGCGAAACGAACCGGAAATGGATACAACTATCATAGTTGAACATCTAATACATGCTGATGGTAGTGCTTTAAACGATTCTTTCACTCATAGGTATAATATATTTGACCGATTGTGCCTTTCTTTTATGACATGATTTTTAAAAAATATATCGTTCTTAGATGGATGATTCATGATGATCCACCTGGAAAAGACTACTACAACTGGACAGCAAGATGTTTAAGTGCCGGTGCACCGTATAATCCTTACAAGGTTCGTATAATTTTAATTTACAAAAAGAAAATAGATCAAACTACTAATAAAGAAAATTAAATATTTGCAAATATCACTGAAATCAGTAATGTTTTTTTCAAAATAACCCAAATGATTTTAGATTGAATGGGATACAAAACAAACGGAGCAATGCTCTGGAAACGACGTAAATTTCTGCCGTATGGGTGACTTTACTAGACACGGAACGCTTGATATTGCTGGAAGGAAGGTTCATGGCAGTAAATTGACCCGAAAACTCTTTAACGATCCTCTTGTCACCCTTTCAGGGCCGAATAACATCTTTGGAAAAAGTCTTGTTATCTATGATGACCATGGACCCAAAGCTAGAGGAGAACGACTGGCTTGTTCAATGTAAATGTTATCATATTTATTTATTTTTCAATGAGAAGCCTTATTGTAAGGCAGATTTTTGATATTCGGTGCTATTTGATCGTACGCAGGATTACCGGAGTATATCGAAGAAAAGCAGTGGCAAAAGATTGGTTTGGCAACGGCGAGGAGGTAACGATAGGCGGAAAATTGGAATTCATCCAAGAAAGCAGTTACGATGTCACCGACGTCGAAGTTAATCTCGAAGGTTTAGATGGCAAAATGAGCGGATATCATGTTCACATGGTAATCGAATATTATACAGATCTAACTAGCCCATACTGTAATTATTGCAGTTAGAAATTATTTCATTTTTCAATTTGAATTCTAATTTGTTTTTCTTTTTTTTCTTTTTTATTTCCAACAAACATTTTTTCAACAATTTTACAAAATATATAAAGCTTTTATATAAATAAATTCTTCTTCCTTTACAAAGACTCCTGTAGAAATAGACTTGGAGTTCCCTTGCGAGGGCACGACGCTCTACAACCACTGGAATCCCTTAGAAATAAATGCAAGCACTGCCCCGCCTCCAGCTGCCGGAACCAGCGATCAGTACGAAATGGGAGATTTGAGCGGGAAATTTGGCACTCTGGATGGACGCCGCAGATACGCGGCTGTCTACAACGACACGCAATTGCCACTTTTTGGTCCTCGCTCCATTATAGGTCGAAGTATCGTTGTTCACAAGAAAGATAAGAATGCTAGGTAATGCTTTATTCACAACAATTTTTGTGTAATAAAGATCAATTTTGACTTACTGTTGCTCATGTCGAAGAACGTTATTCGTCCTTACAGTAGGTCAAAATCATTATTATAAGTTATTATTATTTCCTGAGGTCAAAATAAACTTTTAAAACGCGACCTTTCTAACTTTAATCTCGAAGAGAATTGCAAAAACTTCCTTAAGTTCGTCGAATGTTAATAGATTTTTTTCAGTCTGCTAGCAAGTTTCCGATAATATAGCTAGAATCTAGCTAGATTGTCCAATTTTAACTAGATTCTAGCGATATTATCGGAAATTATCGGAAACTTGCTACCAGGG
>UCOM01003386.1:0-18268 GCA_900474385.1 Ormyrus pomaceus | reverse complement strand
ATGAGCATATAAATATAAAATAATAATAAAAACAAGATAATAATGGAACAATAAATTAGTTAGGAGGAAGCTAACTGCCAATGACTTGGCAGCGGTTTTTTTTAATTGTAAAACAATAATTATAACAAAAGAGTATTGGACACAACTTGGTATTCTTTCTTCTTTCAATAAAGAAAAATATAATATCAGATAAGTATATACATTTTTAAATATAACCTATCCAAAAAAATTATTTTCATAATAAAAGTACCTAATTCTTTGTATTTATTTTAATTTATCAGGTAGCTGTCAAGTCTAGCAAGTACAGTGTAACAAAATTTAGTTATGTAAGAGCGCAAAACATTATTGTATGACCAGAGCGATAAGTGCAATAAAATAAGCGTCACTCTTTAAAATTATTGTGGACTATATGTCTTTAAGACTTATAATTAATAATTACAATTTTAAAGACAATATGTTATTAAAAAGTGTATTATTTATACACACATTATTATTAAAGATACTAAACATATTTTGTATAATAAAGTACGAATACTTTATGAGAAGTTGTGTAAATTAATGTTATTTTTAGAAATTTTTTGTTTTTCCCGATTTCCTGGCCTCACTTGACTAAGAGCCTGTCTACAAAACGCTCCGTGCGCCGCGGACCGTGCGATATGCCACTGATTCTAAGTCATGATTAGTCAAATCTTGGTCAAATAAACAAAATTAACCAATCGCAGCTCTCATACAATGTCACAAAGCACGACGCTCTAGACGCGACCCTTTTTGTAGATTGCCTCTAATATACAAATTTTATCGTCCAGTTTAATTGTTTCTATTTTATTTTAATACTTAAGATTTTTATTGAAAGCAAGTAATTTATTTATTCTTTATTTTATTTATTTATTTTAATTGTAGCCTATTTTAAATATAAAAATTATGCTATCCACTTTCTTTTCTTTCCAATCCGTAATAACAACGATGATCTACGTGAGATACCGTCTTCTTTATCAAAGGAAATCGAGATTTTCTCATTTCGCCGAGGACTTCTTGATGCCTTTTATTTATCTTTACTGCTTTCAATCGTCTATTATTCGCACCGCTTATGCAGGGGAAACGAGGGAGAAATACGCAATGCCATCGAGTGACAACAAAAATAAGGTCGTCCCAGTTACAGCGGCGTCATCACTCGGCAATGAGGGCTTGCAATTTCATTATTTTTGTTTCCCTTCCTGCTGTTAAGCCTGTTTGTTGTTTGTTAGCAATTTAGATGCACTGCCTTAAAAAAAAAAAAACAAATCAAACCAACAAAAAAATCGTAAGATCATTTTTATTCTTAATCTTTTTTCTGTATCAAATCTTGAAGGCCAAGAGAGAAACTTCTAAAATTTGTTCAAACAATCAACAAATAATAATGCTATCTGTTTATCACAATTTTCATATTTTTATTTTCTCATTTTGCAAATGTATTTCCGTGATCGTTTCTACACTTCGCTCCAAATCTTCTTCTTCCACATCAGTTACGCCGGCAATCCCAATTCTCGGGCGCGTTACGTTTGTAAAACGACAGAATCTCGAGGAAAGCAGCCGCGAATCGATCGAGATTCGATTTGGAAGTTGCTGCCAGAAAAACGAACGCCTCTCTCTCTCTCTCTCAAACTGCGTCGAAATATCATGTCCTCAGTCCGTCGTTTGCGCGCCACGCGCTATTCATCATTCCTCCGGTGAATAGCTACCTACAAGTAAAGCGTGAACGAGACTTCGCGGCAGCTGGGAATAACACATCTTATATATAGTGACGGCTGTAATACTCAATTCTTGTGCCAGGCTTAACTTTACGCCGTGCGCTGGAAAATTCAATACTTGCAAACAGAAAAATTGCAAGCCCCATTCTGCCGAAATAATCTGGCTTTTAGCAGTTCACTTATTTAACTAAAAATACCGACGAAATAAAAATAATTTAATTTTAGTGTAGTTCCGATAACTGTATTTTATTTCGCGAAAGAGCAAATAAATTCTTTTAATCAATTGACGCCAAAAAAACAGGTATTGGTATTTCTACGTAAAACTTAAAAAGAATTTTCAAAAAATTTTACCAGATCATTAAATATTCCCTCATAAATATTTTGAATTGGTATAGGACATTTAATTAGTAGAAAAATATTTAATGTTATATTTTATTTATTTACGTTTTAAAAAAACATCAGATTAAATAAAGAGGTTTGGATAACGAATATATTATTTATTAGTTAATTCACTAATTTGAGAAGCCACAAATTGAATTTGTTTCGATACTTGTGAAACTATTAAATTTTAATGAACATAAATACTTGAATCAAAATAATTGGGGAAAAAATGGAGTAATAACTTACATTATAGTCAACACCCTATAATGATGTCACCACGTGGCAGTTTAAGGAGGAAAAGCAGTCAAAGCGCGTGACAAAGAAGATCTTTGCAAACTTATACCCCCGGTACCCTGTAATAATTTTGTCGACTCATTAACAACACCAGGGTAGGATAAAGCACGAGTGAAGGTACCGGGAACAAGTTTTGCTTTAATATTGGAGAGGTAGTTCATAGACGAGTAGAAACTTGACGAGGTGCGCACCATTTAACAAGCGTTGCCTTTCGCTCCGAGGTTGGTCGGTCACACATAATGCAAGGCCATCGCATTTCGTTCTGTCCACGACGGTGCGAGGAAACTTCTGCAATGTAATATTTTAATAACAAAGGGTAGCTAAATTAGAAGATTAAATGAATTTGCTAATATTTTCAATTTATTTGAAAATTTGAAAATTTTTTAAATTTTTACCTAAACAATAATTAAAAGCATCGATCTTTGTTATTAAATGAAGGTAACTTTTGATATAAATTATTAAATAGTTTTTGCTAAAGATAACTAATCTACAAATTTAATATTGCAATATAGTTCCTTATTGATTTAACTAACGTTAATTAAAATAAACTTAATTCAAAATTTATGTAAACTTTTGACATAAAAGTATAAAAGTTATTAAACTTTATCACGCATCCGTTAATGCATGCATATTACGCATGTATAAAAACAAGCGCGTACATAATACTTTTATTAATAAGTACTTTTATTTAATCGATTTACATGCCACGTACAACTGGTTTTATATAAATATTTAAATTTATGATAAAGTCAATTCGAAAATTTTGGAAATCTTTTACAATGGATGCATTTGTTTAAAAAAAAATTCTTGTTCATTGAATTGATAAGTTTGTATTGTATCGGATTATATGTATTGTTAATATAACTGTAAACATTTTAAATTATGACAGAAAATATAAAAACTTTTTGTACAGTTTTTATTTTTATTTAAGATAATAAATGGATGGATGAAAAATGGATTAAATGTTAGAATTATTGTAAATAAACAAAGAATTATTTTATGATTGAAAGTAAATCATCGTTTAGAAAATTTGTTGATTTTTAAGCACCTAATATGAAAAATATTATTTTCAGCAGAAAAGAAAATTATGACTATATCCATCAAAATTTTCTACGGGAAGTAAGACAAACAACTTCAAAACTGTCGAACTTTCGCAAAAAAACGCCTTTGGCAAGCGTGCGAAAAAGTATCCAAGCAGCTAGAAGAAGAAGGAGAAAGGCGGAGCTGCCGAAGCTTTGAGAAAATAGAGAGAGAGAGAGAAAGAGAGAGAGAGAGGGAGACGGAGAAGACAAACAGGAGAAAAGAGAAAAGCCGCGCCGGAAAAGGAGCCGGGCACATCGAGCGTAGGGGTTATAAAAACTAGTAATTCGCATGGGGTCCATAAAAATGTTTATCGCCATCAATAAAAAAGCTCTCGGCCAGAGGACCGTTCTCTCTTGCTGCCTCGCCCTCCTTTCTTTCCCAGCCTTTCCCCGACATCCCCTACCTCCTAAAGGTAAAAGAGTGCTCTAATCTTAACGACGTCCCGACCGATAAACTCTCTCAAGCTCCGGCAGAGCTCTGAGCTGCTGCTGGCCTTCGCTAGTTTTAGTTTCGAGAGAGAACGAAAGAGAAAAAGACAGAAAGAGAAAGAGCGGAACGAAGTGCACGCCTAGGCATTCAAGACGCTCGCTTTACGGACGAGCCCCACCGATTTTGTACGAGAATTTTCCGTGCTTTGTGGATAATATAAATCCTATCCGGCTGGATTTTTCTTAATTGATCGGTTTTACCGAGGATTGAGCTCGCTTTCCCTATCCACTATTTCCATATAGCTAGTAAAGAAGCTCCAGAGTACCACAGGAATAAATTGGCTGTTAGTTAATAAAATATGTACTTTCGACATTCTTTAGAAGACTATTTTGAACAAAACCGTTTTATTTTATTTTCATTTGATTATGTTCTTTTTCATAAAGGTGATTCAAATTATTTCAAAATTTTAAGAAATCACTGCAATTACATGTTATACAATTTTAAAGACGTAATGTGATCCTAATAATTTCTTTTTCTGGTAATAATACACAGTACACAATAAATAATTGGCAATCAATTTTAAAATTGTAGAAGCTCATCAATAAAAAAAATTATTCAAGAAATTGCAAATTAGAAATTTCCTTGATACGCTTCAACTACTTAAGAAGTAACTAACAAGGTCTTATTAAAAGTTGTTCTTTAATGCGATTTCTTCCAAGTACATTAAACTTTATAAATTCCTGAAATCGTAGATTCCCCTGTTGCGCGATCGCTCCTGAATCCCCCGAAACGAGAAAAAAAAGAAGGAAAAGCAGAGAGCGAAAAAGGGAGACACCGATTTTTATCGGACGCGATTTGAGACGCTTCTTGTCCTCTTCGCTCTTCATCCCCTTACAGCACCTTACGTACATTCGACTTTTGGCACTGAGTTATTACCTGCGAACTCGGTAAAAATTTGAACAGCGCCGTCTTCTCTTTTTCCCTCGTTTGAGCAGCTGGAAAGGAAGTTAGTGAACCTCGGCTTCTGTCGCCTACTGAGCTAAAGCTAGTTACTGCAGGCAGTCGAAAAAGTTCTTTCCAACTAAGAGATATATTTTTCTTTTGCAGCTATAAACTGTTTCAACAAGCACGGAGCGACCTCTCCTTACTCCTTGCGGACATGTTGGCCAAGTTCGAAACTTCATTTTTTCACGTAAACCACATATATCAGAATAAATGATAATTTACTAATGACTATTTTGCATTAACATGCATTTTACGTGCAGTCAAAGTAGAAATTAGTTTCGAACCTCAATTTTCCTGATATAATGCCCAATATAAAGCCAAAAATTTAGAATGGTCAATTTTCAAAAGAAGATTTTAAACTTCATATGATTCTTATTTTGAATTGTATACTACAATTTTATTGATAAAAATTTACTTTAAAATACAATTTTGCCCGTGAAAATAAATTTTGCGTTTGACTGACTGTATTGGAACTATGCTACTAAGAAATTGTAAACTCAATTTATCCTTTAAGCAATAAACTTCAGTTTCCTCGAAAATAAGGTAAAGGAAATATGAGGATATTAAAATTTTCTCATTTACGTTTTGCTTAAGTTTGCTTTGAAGTCCAGAAAATGCAATAAGCCATTAGCATTTATTTAAAGAGCAAAATATTTTATTTAAATTAAATGAAAATCGAGAAATGCTTTTAACACGATCGCAACATTTCATTGCTGGTAGGATGAAAAAAATGACGGTAATAATTTCGCCCAGCAAGTAATATAAAATTCCATCATCAGATAAAAATTTTATTGAAAACAATCGGTACCTCACTTGGCATTGCGCAATTTAAATCTCCCGTGCTTTTCAGAGCGCTTTTCCCGCAGCTGTATGCGCATAGTCGACTATGCACATTGTACCGCGTACTTTCTGTTATTCTGATGCATTTTTTACGTCAGCATAAACTCCCCTTCTGCCGTTCTCCTAGAAGGCAACAATACAAAGAGAGATACTTATGGAATATTAAAAACTGCTAAAAGTATCCGAGTATCTCGCTCTCGTCCCCCTTTCAACATAAATGGTTATGTATACGAGCTTGCAGTGAACGTATATCCCCTTGCATATCTACATAAACATGTACACACAAATCTCTGACACAAACGATGAAGAAAAATACTTGGTGAACATAAACACTGCGAGAAGCGGGTCGTAAACAATTCTCCTCTCGAAAATCATGGCTCACATTTAATTTGAAAATAAACTCGAAGTAAATCGATTCTGGTTAAAAACGCTAATACTGAAAATCGATCTGCCCGAGTACCAGAAATGTGTAAAAAGAAAATGAAAGACAAAAATAGTTCGGAGAGCTTTTATCATTGCGTTTAAGCGGCTTGGTCTGATGAGAGGCAGATCGGATGACAAGCTCCCGACTTTGCCGCATTGTTATATTATGAGGGAGAGAAGGAGAGACTGCTTGACCTCTGAGAGTCTAAGCCTCCTTGCTAGTTTCTCGGCACGTTTTTATCCCGCAAACAAGCCGAGTGCAGAAAAGGCCGATCCTTGACTCGTAATACAATTTCTCTCTCTATTCTTTTTCGCCCGTCTAGCCGTTTCTTCTCTCTTTATCTTTATCTGCTTTGGCTAGTCTGTTTGCTTGTTTGTTTTTCTTGCCAGTTGCCAGCGAATTTATTCTAAAAATTCTGCTTTTTTATACTAAAGGTTGGAAAATTGTGCGATCGCTGAGGGTTATAGGTGTGTAAAATAAAACACGTTTATTTAACACTGTTTATGTGCAATATTTTAATTTATTGCGACGTTTCGTCCATAGGGTTTTCGGACCTCTTCAGGCTTAAAAAACACAATTTTTTATACTAAATTATTATCAGTAATAATTATTTTAAATACCTATGCAATATTATTCTTTTTTTAACACTTATTGGAGTCTTGGAAAAGCAGGAAACAAAAAACCGCAACGACATCGATAATAAACTATTCATAATGTGGATCGCTGGTGTCTGGCTGTGACTGAAAGGGTCAAGACATACCTACAGCGGAATGATTTACCATTTATTGAAAAAATGTGTGATAATTTGCATAAAAATAATTTTGGTACCCATCTGCATTTAAAATGTTTGTTTACACCAAAGTTGGAGGCCACCTTGCCTTACGCTCTGCTTCCCTCGGCCCGTAAAGTCACGGGAGAGCTGCGCTCACGCACACCAGTCAAGAGTTGGAGAACAGTGGTTTATAAGCCGGCAAGGCTCGCAAACCACGCGCGCAGTCCGATCAGAGCCACCGCGAAGAGATGAGAGTTACGGCACAGCCGCCGCAAGAGTCCAGAAATGCCCCTTACTCCCGGCCCTTCGTCTTGTATTCACGAGGCCTTCGTTTAAATCACGTTCAGAGACCTTTACTTCACGACCCCACGGGCGGCGCTAGTCCGCGAAACTCCCCGTAACTTTGACAAACGTTTCGCCTCGTTTCCTTATGTATCTATACCCTAGACAGACTCCTCTGTACCTACAACTACGTGCACCTGACGGAAAGGACTGAATCCGCCGATTGCCTTCCATCGACTGGCATTAGCCGTTCGTCCAAGCGGAATCGATAGGTTTGATGAATTTGAAAACTTGTCCGAGCGTACGTCGACCCTAACCCCTTAAATCATCGACTGCGAAGAGATCAGCCAATGGAGCGCGACGAATTGATTCGAGTTCCGCATTGTGATTCACGAGCGAGGGCAAGGTGCACGAAGGACGAGCGAAGCTGGGGTGCTGCTTTCTCGATCGCTGCGATTCCCGAAAAAAAGAAGAGCAACTTTTTAGGTCGGCTAACTGAATCGAGATTATATCGAAACAATTAACTGTTGAAATTATTCTAATTTTGCGACTTTTACGCTTAATTAACGTTAATGCAAAATGAACGTTTTTATTTCGAATAGGAAAGCAGAGTAAAAAGTGTATTAAAATAAAATGTTTAAGTAAAAAATTTCATCAACTTTTTAGTCAAGTGAATCTGTAAGATATCAAATTTTCACGAGTTGTCAAAGAACGATCGAACTGCATCTTTGAATAAAGTTAGAAAGCACGCAGACGCTACGCAAAAACAGTTCCGCGAACCGGAGATGCGGATTGCCGAAGCGAAGACACGCCACCGACTTTCACGGCGAATAAAGGCGCTCGCAGATCGGACGGATTCTTTACGATCGACTTCCTCGCTGCTGGGGCTCTTTGAGTTGCTTCCGGATTCTCCTTCGCGCGGCTATATTGCGAGTAAATTTGCTCCGCGGCATGAAACGAAAGTGCAGAGGAAATAGCAAGGAGGTAAATGCGGAGGCTCTTACGAGCGAACTTCGACGAGCCCAGTCTTTGTGCTCCACCACAGGCGCGGATAGGCGAGAAGGAGAGAAAGAGGTATTCAACTTTTTCCAGGATTTTCAATTAATTTTTTCATCGAACCTCCTTGCGCAATTTCTGTTTATGATATGCAAACCCCTGCAGGAGTAAGCAGAGGGATATGCGCTTGTTTGAAAATGGGGCAGTAAACGAGTTTAATAAGTTGTTTAAAAAAGCAATAGCTTTTTCTTATTCCGTTTTACAAAGCTTACTACAAGTGTTTTTGTTATCTTTTTGTTCATCGGCTTTTTTAACTTAGCAGGTAGGCAAGGAGGTGTTAATTTATTAATAAAAAGTTTTGCTATTATTTAAAAGTTTTTCTTGAAATATTTTTTCATAAAGGAATACACTGATTTACGAATTTACATCGAACTGATTGTGAGTAGTAAATAATAATTTATGAAATTATTTAATTCCCAATGACAAATATTTTACTACACGGAGAGAAACGTTTCACGAAAAATTACTATACTTTTCAGTAACTCGAGGACAGACTTTGAGTTGGGGTGAAAATTACTATATTTTATATTAATTTTTGTTATATTTTTAGCAATTTTATTACAGTAAATTTTAATATAAAGTATAGTAATTTTTTACCCTAATTCAAAGACTGTCCTCGAGTTACTGACGAGTATAGTAATTTTTTCTTAAACATTTTTCTCCGCGTATAAATACAAATATATATTTCAAATAATCAGTTTTAAAAAGAAAAAGAATCTACCTCCATCGTATACTTTAAGATGAAAGAATTATAAAGTAGAATTACCTGGAAACTCTTTACAAATTTGAACCTGAACGTCAATAATTTCGATTAAAATTTATCACGAAAGTAAAATCTGTCTCAGAAGCGCCAGCATACGTACGCAATTCATACCCCTTTGAAAGAGCTCGTGCACGCTTTTTCCTTAACCCCTCGGTCTCTATCTCTCTCTCTCACTCTCTCTCTCATTCGACGCAGACAGGCAACTCCGGAAGAAATTAAAGCGTGCCGAAGACGGAGAGCAAGAACGTGTGGAGGAACGTAGCGGTCGAGCGTTCGGACGCTCGTTACGGGTTTTATGAGGCGCGCACCCGCGAGTTTACAGTTTTATTTTTCCTACACGGCAGTTTTCCCGTGAAGAGTTTTTCATTTTCGTCCTTACTCTTTTTTCGGTCCCGACTATCTATCTCTTTTTCTAATTAACACTGCTATTCCATTAAGGAAGTTGGGGGGACAAAACTGGCTTCATAAGCACCTCCTGTTAATCATATATTAAATAAAGTTATAACTATTGATTTATTTGCTACGCTTTGATGCATTACGTACTCTGGGGAAAACGTTTTTAAACATTTGCAGAAATACATTCGCGCAATTACAAGTTTTCCCGGCAACTTCTTTTGATAAACTCTTTTTTCTTGTTACTAACTTCTGTTAAATCCGAAAGAAGCCGTTGAGCAACTCGCAAAACGAGCCAGTGAGAGGTAATTTTTTTTCTGTTCGAATTTCCAAAGGGCGTTCTCTTTCTTGGGACATGCAGCGTAATTATCACGGAAACGAGCCGTCACCGCTGTGAATTCCGAAATGATTAACGCTCGACGGAAAATGCTGAAAATAAAAGCTAAAAATACGCGCCATAATGCGAAGGGAGAGAAAGAGAGAGAGAGAGAGAGAGAGAGAGAAAGAGGGGGAGCGAAACCGAGGCAGCAGCGCGCGGTCCGTGTTAACTACAATGCTAATTGCCTCTGTGAAGAAACAATGGAGCGCGGACCACGCGAGGAAGGGAGGAAGAGTTGCCGAGAAAGTCGAGCGGAAGCCCCCGAGAGGGAGTCGCTGTGTTCACGCTGCTCGTAACTACAAGGCGTAGGAGGAAGGAAGAACGCCGAGTGGCTCTGGCTACGAGGAAGAGAGGAAGCAGTAGAAGTTTAGTGGATCCGAGAGCTACTAATGGACGCGCAGGACTGTAGCGAGAGAGCCGCGAGAGAGCGTCGATTTTGCGGGGCGATTGCTAGGAGCGTATCACTGCGCACGGCGGGCTCGACGTTCTTGCAAACAAAATATTCAAAGTTAGTTCGGATTCGTTTACGAGTCCTTTTCCGTTTCTCCGAGAGGAATTTCAGTTCTCTAATTGCGGATTAAAGCTGCAAGTCGGTTAAGAGTGAAACTAAAATAATTGGAGTACTTGGCTGCTTGACACTTGAAGCGGGTTTACATATCTGTTTCTTTAAAATTATTTGCAAAAGTTAATATCAAATTAAGAGTGGATCTTACGATAGTTGTATACGAATTTATTTGATTTTTTCATCAAATGAAGCTAGGCAGAATTCTTTAGGCTCGTTCGTGAATTTTTAAAATTTTGGCTTTGCCGCGGTGATCCGCATCATGAATTTTTATTCAGAGAAGCCTAAAATTTGTACAATTTTATCGTTATTTTTATTATTTGCTACTCAAATTCTTTAAGTCATAAATGCCATAAAATACCAAAAGTTTAGACATTGCTGAATGAAAATTTATTAATTAGTACATTTTTCAGGTTACGATAAAGTCAAAATCTTAAAAGAATTCTACTTGATATCATTTGATCAATAATCAAATGTATAAATGTAAAGCGATCGTACAAAGATATTATTAATATTATAATGGCATTTTTCGAGTGAGTTTAAAGAAATAAGGGTTTTGCAGAGAATTCATAGTAATAAACGCATTATACACATCGGAAGCATACATTTGCTTAATTTTGGAGAAACTATCTGTCATCCATTGCTCAAAGCAGCATCCGTTTGCTTACATACTCCAACCTGTATTAAGCACATGTAAGCCGCACAAGCCTCGAGTAGCTTTGAATTAAACTCATGAGCCTCCTAATCAGGGAATAAGTATCTTATGATTATAACTTTAACCCACTGAATATCCCTGATATTTTCAATAGCATAACAAAAATATCAAAAGTAACAACCAAAATTGATTTAAACATCTCCTCTCGATTTTACGTCTATTTATACGTTGTTTTTTTCGAACACCTCCATTTCAAACAACCCCCACTAAAGCACGAACAATAAATACGTACTCTGAGAGAGATACGCACTTCCGCATGGAAAGCCCACCAATGTTATTCTTGAAGAAAAGGGTGCAAATGATTGGTGATGTTACTGAACTGTCGAGACTACTGCGCGTACATCGACGCTAAAATTGTGTGTGCAAGGTAGAAAAGTTCCCGGTGGGAAATAAAAAGTTAGCCTGGCACTACGCCCTGGGAATATGTATAACGACGTTCGACATTTAATGGAGATAAATCCGCGAACACGATTATCTCTGATTATTGGAAAAAAGCTTATTTCCAAGATTTCCATCAGGCATTCATGTAAATTTCTTCGGATAGGGATTATTTTTATCGATATCTGTCGCGAGTTCGTACCACGTGAAATGCATTTTTACATTCGTTTAAAAAAAATAACCAGTAAGATAGAAAGAAAAAGCTCGACAAACGACATTCCTCTCGATCCCTAATTAACAACCCGCGCCATAATGACTTTACACGTGCGCTATAACCTATTGTAAGCAGGCGCAAATCCCAGAGCCTCGGCGCGTGATGTACCAGGAAACGCACTCCCCTGCCTCTTAGTCTCTCTCTCGTTTCTGTAATTGCCGGAGGCACGCGCCGCGTTAGACGAAGAGCCTCGGAGAGCGCGAAAGAGCGGAAGAGGAGGAACGGAGGGAAAATCGCGCGATAGATCCAAATTGGAAGTTTCGCTTTGCGCTCGCGAGCCGGATAGTTAATGCTTAATGCACTTGCAAGAGAGGGAATCTCCGGACGGCGACCGCGACGGCGCTCCCGGCGAAATGAACAGTTATGCGGAGCGCCGGAAACTCGGAAGTTCTCCGCGTTCTCCTGCAGCATTGCGCCCCAGAAATATTCCCCGAAGGGACTTCTAACCTTGTGTATTAATGGCGACGCATGCGTGAGCGCAGGATGACTAAGCGTACGCTTTAACAAAGTTTCTTGGCTTATCTAATGTACCGGTTTTATTCGACTGGAACAAGGGAAAGTGAAGATGAAATCTTGCATTCATGGAGGTACGAGTCGTCATTAATTTTTAATAACCTTTCTCGATAATGATTTATCTTTTGATATTTAATATAAAACATACATTATTAAAAACTTTTCAATGCTACAAGCATCATTACTATCTGAAATCAACGTTCATTAAACTAAAGTTCGAATAAAAGATTAAAAGCTGCACTTCTTATCTGTAATAACCTAAAAATCAGAGCTAAGCTGGGTTTAATTACTAGATACCTGCGAGCCATCAGTCCTTGGAGGCTCGCGCGCCAGTCTCTGTATACACTCAACCTATATAGAGCACTCGAGAAGCGTTCTAGAGGCGTTAAAGTGCACGCATAACTGAGTCTCGGCCTGCTAGCGCGCACACTAAGGGTTAGCCGCGGAATCTCGCGCCGGCATAAGGCGGTTAAACCTTACGTAGCCACTTGCATAATTCACTAGACGACACGTAGAAGATATTGAGGTCGGGCCGCGAGCGAACGAGCGACTATTCATATATTCATCGCGTGTATTTCGTGTATATAAGTAGGCGTTGGCTGAAGCACAGCTCTGCCGCGGAGAAATCGTGTTCGGCTGGCGAGCGCAATTTATTCCGGGGTATCGGATATATCGGCAGCCGGAGGAGGGTACGTATGCGCGCGGCCTGCCTTCATGTCGATCCGACGAGATGAACGCTCGATGCTTCGAATATTGATTATCATCGGCGCTTTATTGGACCATGATTATGTAAATAAAAGATTACCGCATTGCGCGGGAATATTTGTTTGAGTGCGGCAGCAAATGACGTATACGTTTGTCGAAATTATATATAAATAAAACAAGGAAGGTATAATACTACCATTAATGTAATTGTAGATTCTTAAACTTGTACGGATAAGAAATTATTTTTATATTAAACAACTAGTAGAGTAGAGAGTAATTCAATTTTTCAAGTATAGTAATCCGTAATAAAGGAATCGTTTTTGCTTGCAGTTTTTTAGAAGAAAATGATATGGACAATTGTAATAATCATCAATTGGCTGATTCATAATCTAGCTGATTATTATTTTATTATACGTTTATTGCTAAGAAAACAAATAATATTTAAGTAATTTAATGATCAAAAATTGCATTTAAAATAAAATAAAATTCTCATTACATTGAAAAGAATATTAAAAATTATACCAAAGAAAGAAGCAGAACAATTTTTATTTTTCTATTTTCATTATTCTATATATTTTTTGATATTTTTCAAGAGACACAACTGTACAATTCTGTTTCTAGCATTCTTTTGACGGAATAAAATTGAATTTCTACATTTTACTCAGCTCTCGCAGTCTTTTTTACTTCGCATTTTTCTTTGAAACCTGTAGGATAAGTCGTAAATATGCTACCACTTTCTTCTTCTGTGAAGTCTTGAGAAATTATCAGTATATCTACAATTTTATACTTATTTTAAGTTGGGTAACGGATCTGCACTTTATATCTTGTGAAGTTAGCTTTAATTAAAATAATAAAAGCAGTAGAAATTGCACTCTAAATAAAATAAGATATACGTGTACAGATGTAGAAGACAGTATAACATGTAAAAAAGCCTCAAAGCATATCACACTGTAACATAGTCGTGGGTCCTATTTCAAGATCTGTTTTCACATCATGTTCCCATTCCGATCTTTTGTTTGTCTGCCCTCGGGAGAGCAATGCTTGAACTCCCTTACAAGTTCCGACGCATTTTACGTATAATAAATTATTTATTTGAGTCGAACATCCAGAATAATAACATTACAAAGTGTATTATTGAAGAATGTGACAGCTTTCTGATATTGATTCTCTTTGAAAAAAACTATACACAACTTATTTATTGTAATGTATATGCGTATTATAATAGAATATGTTTAAGAAAATGTTAATGAACAGAACAAATAGAAAATGAAAGGTAAAAGGTAATTACAAGGTAACACTCTCCATGCAAACGTTTATTAGTAGTATTCTATTGGTATTAGAAACGATAACAAAAATTTTTGGTTTCAAACAAAAATTTTTTTACTTTTTTTCATGCAAAACTTTTTTGTGTAGAAGCAAACAAAGAAGAGAAAAATAGATGTAAAGGAAAGGCCTTACGCACTCTAAAACGCTCCACTTTAATTCTGCACTTTAATAGAGGTAAAACGCTTCTCCAGCACGTATACATAAAAATAAAAAAGACGAAGTAAAGTGCAATGGCGTCCGGTGAAATTTTCATCAAGCCACGTTCCCGCACTTTTTGTGCGGACAGCGCCCAACGCGAGCCAGATGCTTTAACGCTCCTCTTAAAGAGCTTATGGCAGTTTAAACTTCATTTTGGCATCAGCTCTCCATCTCTTTCCCACTCGCTCTCTAACCGCACCAGCGCGATACTTGAGCTTTCAGTTGATTTACATTTACGATCACTCATCTCCAGTGCTCTGTGATGCTGCGCCGTGCAGCTTATTAACTCATTCATCTCTCCGAGCTGAATAATTTTGTCGTTAAACCTCGCCCCGAAAACCTGCTACTTTCCGTATTCATGTTTGTTGAATATTGTAATGCCTTTTTAGAGGAGCGGAAAAAAATCGACATTTTATGTCCTTTTGAATTTTACAATAGCTTGCAAAGTTAAAACAAACTTTCAAAACAATGCTAATGTTGGAGGATAATGTCCATGTACATACCAACTGACTTACCGAATTCCGGTTTATGTACCATTTGGAGACACAAAGCTTACCATTGGTAGGTAAATCCAAATATCGATTTAAAGCATATTTGTAGTGGTAATTGGATTCGGGAAGTAACCTCTTTTACCCTATTTGAAAGCTAAAGATACCAACCTTAACGGCTATAAGTATGTACGTATAAAAATTGTTAATTTGTAAGTTAATTTGTAAAGTTGTGGACCCCATGGTAATTCCTACAAAACGTACATACATAAATTATGAAGCAACTACTTTTGAGCAACTACTTTATTCATTTCAAATCAGATTTGGCAAATTTTAAAGTGATATATCTATACAAGTATATCCGAGATAAAAAGTTCGTACTCCAGTCTAGTAACACTTATAGAAAAATTGCTTGTAGCTTCTACCACTTTTTTATTATAAGCTTTTGATATTATTAGATTAATGCATTGCTACTTGAAACTATTATATTTGAAACCGTAACCCTTTGTCAGTAAAGTATTAACTAAGTATCATAACAGAAACGTTTGTATCAACCTCAGTAAAAACTTTTCAAAAGAGGTAGATTGCAGCTAGAGAACAGTAAAGTATAATCGCAACCGCTATCTTAAGATTATTAAGAAATCCTTCTCCTCCTAACTGTAACAGACACCGGATCAGAAGGAAATACGTATATCAAGCATCATTTGATCCCTCAAAGTCACTTCGCAAATGAAAAACATTCATTTTTTTAAAAGGTATAAGTGGAGATGCGTATCTACCGTGAGAATTAAATCCTATGAAATTGGGATCGTGTAAAAAAAAGTAAAAGTAAAAAAATTAAAAGTATTATGGAGACGACGTTTAAGATTAAGGGGAAGGCAAGGAAAACTACGTCTCCTCAAGCCTGCCTTATGAATTGTAACGCGACTAAGTCATCTGCGATTTCATAGAAATTAACTCATTGTGTCTTTGTCTTACTAAAATAAAATTAAGATTTGAATTTATACACATACCTTTAATATTTTTTTGTTCCCTCTCGAATTCAATTCACTCGACTATTCAAGGCCAAAGAAGATCCTGATCAAAAAGCTGTTCAATCAATGTCCACCCGGCGTAACAGGAGTAACGCTAAAAAATGCCACACTGACGTAACATAAGAATTGAGGACTCGTCCGGGATATGAAAACTCAAGGAAAGGTGTCCAATTTTCATTGTAAAAGGAATTTTGGGTGAAATAAATTGTTTGCAATTTGTTACAATTTTATTTATTGATCAATTTTCGTCGCCCAATACAACGAGTCTGCTACTCAGTCGGAGCTCGCTAATAGCATTTATAAGCTTCTCTCGGTGCCTATTGTTCTTTTCTAAGGAAACGAAAGCTACCGCGCTTTCATTCATTCTTGGGTTACAAAGATTTCCTCGCGCTCTTTTCGATTTGCGATTCGTTTCTCGTTTCAACTCGCAGCGATCCTCGATAGCTTCGCGGCCTGGAAAGTTTTTCGAGTCGCTTCTTAAGCATGCAGGTGATCTTTGTAACCTGGTAGCTAAACTCACTATCCAGGTCAATTAATTACCGTCAGAAAATTACTAAGATGTACTCAAACTGAAGAGCTTCAGGGCCGCTTGATTTGCTCAAGTCGATCGTTGTACGAGAGGAAACGAGACCGAAAACGCTTACAATTTTTTAGATTTAAAGCGCGATTACGATCACATTTTTATTTTTGGAATTGAACAATTTATTTGTAATTTTCAACTTTGTTTACAATCGCTTACAAAATCACCTTCGATTTGACAAAATACGCAGGCTGCTTATCATTATGTTTATACATTAAAAACAAAACGCAACTTATAAAAGTTTATAAAAATAATAAATTTCGTGAACATCTTGACAAGTTTAAACAAATTAAGCTCCGTAATGAACGTATGAATGTACGAACTTGCCGTTGAACTGTATATACAGTTAAATTATAATTGATAGTGCCTAAAGCAAATACATTGTCGAATAATTTTATTAACCTTTTATAAGAACAATCTTTTTACTTTAAAAAACTCAACAATTTAGTGTGATAAGACTTCCGTTCAAATTTGACAATGCATCTATTTTAAAATATAATTAAATTCTATCTCATTAACCATGGTAAAAAGATGTTTAACATAGAGTATTATATAGCTTGTTGGAAAATAAAAAAAACGAAGGACGAGAGCGACGCTATTTTTTACGATCTTAAAATTCGAGGAAAAGCGTAACCACTCTCGGTTTCCTTCTCTGAAAGTCCAGCCCTCGAAGCTCGCTGTACACAGCTCTTATTTTATGTTATTTGTTTATTTTATTTTATTTATGGAACTAAGAAAAAGACGGGGATGGGGATGGGAGCCAAGCGACCATCGCAAGATAGGTCCAGCTCCCCTGGTGGAAATCGCCCATTTTTCTCCCATTTATGAAACTTTTTTTTTCACTTTTTCTTGCCATTTTATGACCAGTGGGTCGAAATTGCCAGTAAATGACTAGAAAATGTGAAAAAAAACATTTCATAAATGAGAGAAAAATGGACGATTTCCACCAGGGTCAGGCCGATAAATTTGACTCATAACCCGAACAAAGCGTTTTGTGCCGCAAGAAAAAGCTTGGAATAGAAGACTTGTGAATCGCAGGCTGTTTAGCACCGCTACCGGCTAGACAATTTTTTTTTGGGGGACTTGTTTTTTTTGACACTTTTCTTTAGAAACCTAACAGTTTGGTTCTGGCCCATTCCCCGCTAGTAACCCCAAGCGTAGGCGAAAAAAGTAAAAATAAGGGTTCTAGGAAGTTTTGTCGAAATCTTTTGATCGAAGGAATTTTGGTCGACGGACGTTTGATCGAAATTTTTTGATCGAAAGGACTTTTGGTCGAAAACCTTTTTGTCGATAGGATGTTTAGTCGAAAACCTTTTTGTCGAATGGATGTTTTGTCGAAAAAAAATTTGTTTGTTATTTTTGTTTTTTTCGTTGTTTTTATTTTTTTTTTAATGAATATATATATATATATATATATAACCCCAAGGTTCCCTGTGACGGCCGCTAGAATTTTTCGAAGTTTCAATTTTCGTCATTTTTGAGCAATTTGTCATATCAAAAAATTCCAGCAGGACAAAATTTTAACCAAATGAGGTCTGATCTGACTCATCTTTTTCGTCTTTACATGAACCTTTGAAAAAAAAAATATTACGATCCAAAATATTAATTTTCATTATGCGCGAAAGCCGTACATATTATTCATCAATTTTTGCAATTTTCGGCCCAAC
>UCOM01003385.1:0-18263 GCA_900474385.1 Ormyrus pomaceus | reverse complement strand
TGAAAAACGTATTTTTCCATAAGACTCAATGTTAAACGCTTGAGAAAGAAAATGTTGATAACTTTTTTCTCACGTACCCTAAATGCATAAAAATTTAACTGAGTCACTTTTATACTAAAATGTATACATATGTTAAGTTTCAGTCAATTCTGAACAGTAATTCTCAGGCCTGCGTTACTACCTTAAATACCCCATCACATCTTCATCACAGTATACCTTGAATTTAAAAGCTCCCATTTTCTTTCCATAAATTATCAACTCCTCCGAGCGATCATTTCTATTCAACAGGTATATATACATTTCGGCGGATATTTTTTCTCCGTAAAACCGGCGCAGGCGCCTCCTCCCAGCCTCTCCCCCGAAATGCAGCGCACTGCAAGATAATTATTTGGGCGAGGAGCTGCTCGGGGAGGCAGAGGGCTTGGCAGGCGCGCGCCCGAGCAGCAGCAGCGGCGGCGGCGGCGGCGGCAGCTCGCTCGGCGGGAAAATTGCCGAGTCTGCGTTTAATAGCCTCTCTAGGCCTCGGCCCGCTCACCTCGCCATTAGGAGAAGCCCGCAAGGCCTCGTTTTCCCGGGGCCCGGGCGACCTCTCGAGACTGCGGTCTGCGCCAGAAGCGCGCCCGCACGCGTGCAATTTATGTGCACACACGGGGGAGCGCTGCTGCGCTGCGCTAAAATCATTAGGAGGAGGAGAGCAAGAGAGAGAGAGAGAGAGAGAGAGAGAGAGGAGCCGCTACTGCTGCCGCTGCTGCTGCGCAGAATCCTCCCTGATGCCGATGTGCCGCCGTTAGAATGCTTAGATAGGCTCGCGCGTACACACACCGGCCGGAAATCAATAGCAAAACAGCCACCCTGTGTCCGTATAAGCGACCGACCAACAGTGGCCTCTGTCCCGCTGCCGGTTAAGCTATACTATTTTTACATTTTATCGGGAAACTTTTAAACTCTCTGATCGTTCGTTCAATCAGTCGCCCGTTTTTAATCCAGACTTTATTAGGAAAGGGTAATAATTATATAATTTCCTTTCAAGTTAATACACTTTGAACAACGATAATTGCCAAAAAATCGATTAACAATTGCTTTTAGGGGAAAAATATTCTGCAAGTTTTGACGTATTTTCACGTTTATGCTCGTTCTTGACACGAGCATTTTAATTGCTGAAACGTTATTGTCCATAAAAGAAGGTTATACTTATCCAAACTCTCTGCCAATTCTTCATCCGAATAATAAGCGGCATAAAGGGAACTTTTATTCAAAACGCGTAAAAATGCAGAAATAAAGCCTTTTGGTTCTACCGAAGTAGAGCAGTAAATTTTACGCTTCAAAGTTTCTGCTTCAATCTTTTAACAAATATATTTAAAACGAATCGCAGCAGCTAAAACAACTCGGAAAAACTCTCCGACACCCCTAAAACAATTAGTCAAAAAAGCCACGCACCGTCTCGACCGTACCGAAATTCAATTCCCCTAAAAACGTCATTAAAAAGCAAACTCCACCTCCCCGACGAAAACAAAGGCAAACGGCTGGGCCGCCTTTAGACGTTCCGCATAATCGCCGCGCGTAAAAGAAAGAGCGCCCGAAGCGCGTCTCGCGGGTAAATTAGTCGCGGGGGCGGGGTACATAGTCGCATCTAATTTCGCGGGGAAAAAGGCTCGCGCGCGAGGCTCCGCTTAAAATTCATAAGGCGGCGCGTTTGCGCTTTATACGCTCGGCGTGCTTTATCGCGCCCGGCGAAGGTCCTGCACGCCGGAGGGAGGAGAGTCGAGAGCGAGACGACGCCGATGTCCGCGGCGGCGAACAATCGCGGGAGCCGCTCAGACAGCTACTCGACTCGGCCGGGGAGACGTTCGATTGTTCACTTTTTTTTTTCTCTCCGCCGTATCGAGATCCGCTTTCGCCGGATGCTCGACGGCGATTGCCGCGAGTCGCGGCCGAGCGGTAATTCTTTCGAGGGGGCGCGGCTTTGTTGCCGGCTGAATTCGCCGGTCGGAGTCGAGTGGACGGCGTTTTTCAGCTGTTTGTACGTACACTTGAAAAGTTGGGGAAGAATTTTCGGGGTTCTAAAGAATGTCGGAATTATTACTCGGAAATGAGAACGTTATATTTTTGCAAAACTGGAATGCATTACTACTTGGAGGTTGTCGAATAAAAACGGCGAAAAACAGTTTCCAAAGGTCGCTGGTTAAGATTAGCATTCGAAAGACGAGGGAAGCCACCGAAATTCGCCGCGCAAGAATATATACTTAATAATCGAGCGGAGCAGGCTGCCTAAAGTCTCTCGCTCGGAAGTGAGCTAACGACAGGTAGTCGTTGCGCCCGGGCGGGCATAAAAGCAAACTCTCTTCCTAATTAAGGTGCGCGCCGACTGCTGCTGCGAGAGCCGCACATGCCCTTTTTGCCCGGGCGCTCGGTGAATTGTTGTCTCCGGCACCTCTCTCTCTCTCTCTCTCTATCTCGTTTCTCTCCGCCTTGCCGCCCCCCCTTTGATCGCGGGCGCGTTTATTTTTGCCTCGGCGATAAAACACGGTCCAGGAGCAAGCTGGCGTTTGAGCGACAGCGAGGCGGCGGCGGTGGCGGCGGCGTCGGAGGAGCTACTATTAACTCATTACGGCAAGTTCCTCGCATTATTATCACATCCGCTCTTTGAGCGTGGAGCTGACAGCGGCGCGCGCTTAGAAGTAGTAGAGCCATTGTTTCGAGGAGCGGAGGTGGAGGAGAGAGAGAGAGAGAGAGAGGAGCGGAGCGTCTTAGAGGTTGCACGTCGCATAAAAGGGAGCTTGCGCGCCATCTTGCCACAAACTTGACTCGACCAATCAGCGTCGACCTTGTGGTCACCCGGGCTTTCACCCTCTCCGTACGCGCGCTTCTCCTCCTCCTCCTCCTCCTCCACCCGTACGTGCAACGCACGGCGCACCCTTTAATTCTAATCAATTTAGCGGCACTGCGCCGTATGTGCGGCCAAAGTAACCTCGAGGGATCCCGAGTCCCGAGCGAGATGCTGCTGCCGCCGCTGCCGCTGCGCGAATCCCTCTCGGTTTCCTTCCCTCCGCGCGCCTCCTGCTGTATCGCGAAATAATTAGAGGCGGACTAATCGACCGGAGGCTTTTTTCGCTGCGGCTCTCTCTCCTGGGGGGGCTGAATATCTGCTCGGCGGCTCGGGAGGTGGTGACCATTGTTGCGCCGTCTGGAACGGAAAGCTTCGCGTGGAATTACTTTCCGAGGGGGATTTTTTAGCGGATAACTGAAATATTCGAAAATATACATTTTACGAATTACGAGTATATTGATAAGAAAAATTGTGTACGAATTAAGCAAACACGCGTGTATAAGCGCCGCGTTTTCTTGCGTGCGAAAAGTAGATAAAGTAAATAAAGTTTATTCTTTTACGAGAGAGGCAAGATTAAATTTGTGCAATATCGATATGATTCGGGGCTGTGTAAGAATAAAGTGCCGAGTACCTCCTTACTTTGCGCAAAAGAAATGATTTTTTACTCGCCCCCCCCCCCCTCCGGAAGAGATTCGTATAAAAGATAGAAGAGAAGCGAAAAAGTCGATTTATTTGTGGCCCTGATTGGAGAATATGAAGTCAAGGGCTTCCCAGGATATAACTTCGCCGCATCGGAGTTAGAAAGTATGATCCGTGTGCTCTCGATATTTTCCTCTTGAAAGCAGGAAAAAGGAAGGGAAAAAGGATCTCCTGCACCGTCGCGAGAGAGGGAAAAATCTGCTTGACGTTACAGCGACTAAATGAAAATCGAAGAACGGTTTGAGTGAATGCTCCTTTTAAGGTGAAAGTGCACTGAAATTTTCACGAAAATGGCGTTGAAATGGGATTAACTTTGTTTTTATACGACTAAAAACTCTTCTGCGATTATTTTCTAAAGATAAACTTTTACTCAAATTATTACATTACACCGCTTCTTTTTAACGCGAATTAACATTACACTTTAACTTATATATATAAACCTATTATTGTATAGCATTAATGTAACATACAAAAATGTGTATTGATTGAAACTACTCTCTAAATCTGAATCAATATAAAACTAATGATTCTTTAGTTATATAATTAGATCACTGCGGAATCAGTTGGAATCTACTGATTCGTAGCAAAATTTATATTATATCTACTGATTGCTTAAGAAAATTCACTGAAAATGATATTAGAATTATACTGAAATTTTAGAAAGTATTTACTGATTTAATCAGTGATGTAACTATAACTGAAGAATCAGTAGTTTTCTACTGATTCAGATTTACAGATAATAATTGGTTCAATAAAAAGAAAAAAATAGTATAATTCTGACAATATTATTGAGTGTTTATTTCTTTATAGTTATAGACTTACTTTTTTAAAAAAAAATAGATTAATTAATTGATTGATCCATGCACAAACTCGATCTCGATAGTCAGAAGAGTGCCCGATAGCTCCCAGCAATTAAGAAAGAAGCTCGTAATCCCCATAAAACGCTTCCCGAGCAGGCGGGAGAGCCTCCCTCGCGCATCGACGAAACGGGCTAATGGCGCAATGAAGATACGAGCTGTTTAGCGGTTAATTAACTCGGGCAGCGGTTCGCGCGCCGGGGCGTTTCTTCCATCGGGGATATTTCCTCGCGCATTATTCGTTCGGGGAGGGCGAGCGTGCCGGGCGGCTTATACTCGCGGAACGAGTCGAGCAGCCTTGACGGGAGTTTTTAAGTACTTCCGACAAGGCGAGAGTCCGACCTGCCCGTCGTCCCGGCAGCGGCAGTCGTTCTCGAGCTTTTAACTTTTCGACTCTGTCACCTGTCGCAGCTCGTCCGAGGCGACTTCATTATTTGTGCCATCCGGAGCGGGAAAACTTACGAGACCGAGGAGCTCGGCTTACTTATGCATGGACGCCGGACGGACGGCCCCGACTCGTTTATAACGCGGAATATTTTGCCCTCGAACGTAAATACATAATGCGGCTATTTAATCTCCGCGCGGAGGAACGAGTTCGTCCCGCGAAATGGACGGATTTTCTTGGGGGGAATGATGGATTCGCTGCTTCCTCTAGACTTTGCTTCAAAGTCTAGTTTTTTTTCATATACATATTCACTCTAAAGAGATAATTTATGTTTAATAGTTACCATAAGTAAATTTTACAGTAATTATTCGAAAATTATGCTTGTAGAAGTTCATGGTTTTATCGAACGGCGGAAATAGCTTGGTTTTACCCTGCAGAGACCTGTACAATTCCTTTCTCTGTGTATTACGTAATAGTGGCATTGCTGTACTATCATGATTAAGGTCCTGACACCCCCCCCCCTTCCTCCCTTCACATTCACAATTGAAATCATTAATAATTTTAGATTTAAAAAGAAATTCTTTTAAACTATTGTAATTGCTTCGACATCTGCGTAACTATAAAAATGATATACTTAAGGTATACATATATATACTGAGAGCAGAAATATAGTAAAAATTACAACTAATCTTGTAAAAATTACCGTACTTTCTAGTAAAGCCAGCACAGACGGTCAAAACTAAAAAATTACTATACTTTGTAAGAAATTTTACTGTACTATTTGGTACATTTTCCTATAAAGTATGATAATTTTTTTGGTTTTGACAGTCTGTGGCGGCCTTACTAGGCAGTATCGTAATTTTTACTCAAATTTTCTCTCAATGTATTATTTTATATATGTAGTTTATTTCTTTTCACTATCTTTGTGTGTTGTATATTAATTGTAACTAGCTAAATAACTTCTGTAAATAAAGAGTTAATAAAGCTTAATTAAAAAAAAAAGGTTTAATGAAAATAACATTATTTGTGCCCAGAACGGTAGACCGGAATAAGAGACAACTTTACTTTTCAAAAATATTTTGTAGAATAAGCGTTTTATGAAAGTAATTTTAGAGAAGTACTCCTGCGTTCTCGTATTAATTGCTTCAAAGAAGTATTTGCTAGAAAAAAAATGAAAAAAATTATGCAAATTAAATTTGAAAACGAAGTCTCGCTATAATTATACGATTTTCGAGAGCAGCCTTTCACCCGCGAAAAATTTGTGAGCATCGCGCGTCTAAAACTTTCAACCCATGATCCTGCTTGGGCAATGAATAACGAAGCAGTTACAGCGACGGCAAAGAACTCGAGGCGAATAAAAACGAGCGTCGCGCGCCGTCCGTCCAGCCTCTTCATTCGCATAAAATACTTACATTTACCAAAGCAAAGTGATGAAACGTCCTCCGAAAAAAAAAGAGCCGGCAGCAGCCCACCCCTTACCGTCTGCCAGCTCGTCGCTGCGGAGTCAAGTGCTTTTCGAGCTAATAAAAAAAATTACCCGACGCTCGTCGCTCGAAAAAAAGCTGAGCATTCAAGCCTCTCTCTCTCCCGCGCGCGAGGAAATAAAGAAGGAAAGCGAGGCTTAAATTGGGGACGCGCCGGATAATGACTCGGCTCCGATACGTGCAATTGGCTTTTTTCGCCGCAGCCGCCGCCGTCGCTGCCGACGTCGTCACTCCTGACGCGAGATAATTCGAGTGCCCGGGAGCGAGAGAGAGAGAGAGAGAGTCAGTCTAGATGCTCGCGCGCAAATTAGCCGAGTGCAATGCACGCCGCGCCGTCGTTATATTCTCTTTACTCGTGCTCGCTGACTTGCTTCCGCGCGAATGACGCTTGTTTTAATAACAATCTATACGCGAGTCGCCGAGCTGGTTTTTTTTTTTTTTTTTTTTTTTTTTCTTAATTGCGAGAGGCGGCTCTTTGTGCTCGGTGCTGCAGAAACCATAAGCTTATCGTAACGGGGAAAAATGTTATATTCAAAGCTTTTTTTTTTAAATGGAATTATTAACATTATTAAGCAATAACTGGGTATTTTTTACAGTTAATAGGAACGCGCAGTAATTTTAGGCAGTCGAAAGTTAAAAAATAACTCGGCAATTGAAAGCGAACCAGAGAAAAAAATCTCCGTGTTAAGTAATAAAATTTCGTTTTAATTAGTCGTCGAACTCTTGGGGGATCGGCAGTCGCGAGCTCGGACGTTTTGTGGCGAGCTCACTGCACCGAAAGAGAAAAAGGGCAGGAGAGAGATTAAAAAAAAAAAAAAAAAGAAAAATAAAGACGGATCGGGCGGATCGAAGCCGCGCGGCGCGCACTTGACGACGGTTCGCCTCGCGTACGCGGCTCAATGGGATCACTGGACTAAAATAATCCCGCTCGCGGCGTCGCATCTTTAAAAACGACTTAATTGGCAGGGCGCGCGCGCGTTTTTTCTTCTCTCTCTCTCTCTCTCTCTCTCTCTCTCCCGCGCGCAAAGTACGTACGCGAACCCGCGAGGCCTTTTATTCTCGATTGAAGAGCACCTCTCCTTTCTCTCTGCCCCGGGTTCGTTATCGCACTCGCTCGCTCGCTTGTCCAATCGTAGATGCACGGAGAGAGAGAGAGAGAGAGAGAGAGAGTGGGCGAATGGTCCTCGAGAAATGCGGCCCGTTGAAAAATCCGACGGGAGAGCGGAAAAAATTGCTGAAGGAAAAAAGTTCCCCGAGGCGTAAAAGAAAAACAGCCGCGGGGGCCTCCTCCTCCTCCTCCCCCTCCGAGATCCCCCCCTCCCTGGGAGGGAAAATTCCGCGGCGCGAGGCAGAAAAGCGAATGAAAAGCTTCGAGCACGCGGCAAACATCGAGCGTGTAATTCGCTCTTTAAAGAACACTTGGACGATAATTACGGGCGCAAGCTCGGGTGCTTAGGCGCTGCGTCAACGAGGGAGGAGCGCGGTGGCAGCAGCGGCGGCCTCGCCGAGCTCTGCGTGAAAAGATCCCTCTCCTTTTGCGCTTATTTTTCGCGAGCGACTGCCGGAAAGACACACGCTGCGCTTTTAATTAGCAGGGCGCGTTGCGTTTTTCCGGCTGGCTCCGAGCTGCGAGAGAACTGGTGTGTGCGTCGGTGGGCGCTCGGGGTCTCCCGCGCTCCTCGCTTTTTTTTTCTCCGGGTAGCCTCTTTTTTTTTCATTTTTTTCCTTTTTTTTTTTTTTAAGGTCTTTTCTTTGAGGGAGGGAGGACGCCGTTCCTCGGTCAAGACTTGGCGGGGCGCCTTTTCAAATTAACCCACTTTTGTGTTCCATTAAGTTTTACAACTAATTAAAAGCCATGCACAGACACCGCGGCTTAAAGCGCCAGTCGCCGGGGGGAGGAGGATTCTTTAAAGGGGATTTCTTTTAAAGAAATTTCTGCGGCGAGCCCGGCTTTTTAACGCGAGCGTATTTAATATTACTTTGGGATGCATAAACTTTTTAGAGACTTTGGCACTCGAAACCGTATTAGAATGTTTTCCGTTTTTAGGATTGTAATTGTTTTAAAACGTATCAAAAGCTTTTAGGGTTTTTTTTTTAATTTAGCGTATTTACGTATTTAAGGATAATTATATTCATCTCTGTCCACGATGCTATTATTTTGAAGACGCCGTACAGAGTTTAAGAAAACTTATTTTTCTGTAACACGCGTAGAAGGCAAAGTAAAAATTTCTAATGCATCTACCGCCAACTCAACAAAACGAACGAAATGATACAGATTGAATTTATTTAGTTTGCCCTCAGAAAACATTCCCGAATTTTAAAAGTCCTGCAATGTTTTAATTAAACTTTTAAACATCCTATATAAGAGGGACGCGTCGTTCGCCATTCCATCTCTGGCGACCTATCCAGCCTCCCTACCCGGCAGCCGGTCATTAAACGAAAAAGCGGGCGCCCCCAAAAGCATACATAAATAGGAAATCAGATTGCTCCTCGCTCAGCTATCTCCCGATACGCCCCATGTCCGAAAGCCGCCTCCGCCCCCATCCGAGAAAAGCATCCTCCTTCTCTCCCCGAAGATAAGACGGGCGCTTCCACTCGATTCGGCGCGTGTCACACACGCACTGAGGGAGAGAGAGAGAGAGAGAGAACCGGAGAGCATCAATCTTCTCGCGAGGGAGTCGCTATTTTGGAAAACGGACCCCCAGGGCTGTCGGTGTGCGCCGCCGAAAGGAAACGAATCGAGCGAGAGAGAGAGAGAGAGAGAGAGAGGAGAGGGATCCAGGGTAAAAGGAAGCTCGAGGGGACGTAAAAGGGACGCGGACGATAGTCGCCCCGGGGGCTGCTCGGCTACGCACACATATACTCTTGGCGAAGGGAGCGAGCCTCGAGATACCGAGTCACGCCTGAGGAGAGCAACGTTGAGGAATTTTCTTCCTGTAGGCCGGGCAAATATTTTGCCGAATTTCGGAGCTTATTTCCCCTCTGTTGCCACGCCGTAAAAATTAAATAAACAATCGTTTTCGGCTGCTCGATTCTTTGAGAACAGCAGCGGGAAGTAATTATAACGAGCAAATTTGAAAATAAAAACATTGAACTTACAAGTCGAGCTGTACTTATACGGAATAGTAAAGTAGTGAATGGTAAGAATAAAGCACGAAGGAAAGGATGGAAAATGAAGGGGCATCAGTCAGGGTAGCGATTAATAATAAACGATTAACAGCAAATAAGGAAAGTAAAGCACACACGCGGAGCGCAGGGACGTAGGTAGAAAGCCAGAGTCATTTTGACTAAGCAACTTGAGGGAGCAACTGCGTATATCTATCTCCCTGTCCCTCTCAGGCAGCTCTCCCTCCTGGCTCGCCGCTGATATATTACCTCCTCGTTCTCTCTCTCTCCCGACGCGGCGCGCCCTAAAGCATCCCTTATGTAGAAGCCGCCATCTTGAAGGACTCTCGGCTCTCTCTCTCTCTCTCTCTCCTCCCCGCGGCTCGGCGAGCCACCCACGATCGAAAATCCCGTTAGAGTTATATATACGCCGGGCGGCGAGCGGGGCTGGCTTAGCGGCGCCCATTTTGACGCGGAGCGTCCCCTTATCGCAGCCACGTGTGGTGATCGCCTCGTGGGAGTGGTTGCTTCCTTCGTTTCGCTCTTTTATCCCGGCGAGCTGCGTCAATCTTGCCGCCGCTGCCGCCACCGCCGCCGAGAGGCAATTTATCCCGACCCAAATTCCAATATGCAAATCGACAATTATTATAATGCCTGCTTGGGAGAAGCTTTCTTCGGCTTACGCGTTACAAGCCTCGCTCGCGCCGCGGGGAGGAGCTTTTCGTTTGTTTATCATAAATATAGATTACCGCGCGGGTACACGTATCCAATCAATTGCAGATTGTCGTCGAACGATTTTTTTCGGGGACGCCCGTTATACGGGCCGATATTAAATTCGGGCCGTTATTTTAATCTAATGGTTATTTCATTTCGGACGAAGGCGCCTCTCTCGGATCCTTCGAGGCTGAGTTATCGAAAGAATATTTCTCGGTGTATACCAGGGCCGCGTAGATTATTCTTATTTAAATTTGACGCGGCAGAGAACTTCTCCGCAAAGCCCGGCCGGCATGAATAAACGGCTCGCGCAAAGCTCGTAAAGCGAGGAGAGGCCCCGGGAGCGAGGCTCGCGCACTCGAACATTATTAACGGGCAATTCATAATAAAGGGCCGCGGAGCATAAAAGCGCGCGAGGGAAATCTCCGTGTTCGGGGCATTAAAATCCCTGGCTCGGCTTGTTTTCGGGGGCGCGATAAATCAAGTGCACCCCGTCGTACAGTATTCGGCGCGTTATAGTCAGGCGCGTAGGCTCGTAAAAGCCCGCCGCGTCGCCGCGAGGAGCGAGTTCCGAGCTATCCGCGGAATTTCACGGGAGAGCTCGGCAATATAACGAGGCGGCGGCGGCGGGCGGGAGGAGAAGGAGAGGCCCGAGTCGCGCGAAAAAGCCCCCATATATGCAGCGTCCGTGTACCCTTGAGCCGGCGGCATTTTTCGGGAGCTCCGCGCGCTCCGGATTTTCGGCTCCTGCAGCGACGTGCTCTCGAAATTCTGGTACATTCTTGAGGGATTTGATTATGCAAAACGACTCCGGCGGCTCCCCCTCCCCCGCCTCTCCTCTCTATCCTGCGGCCGCCGCGTTCTTCTTCTTCTTCTTCTTCTTCGGGGCTGCTTCAGAATGGCATAGACGCTATTCCTTCGATTCTTTGCATTCGTACGCGGCCGCCAGATTGCTTTCCGCCGGTTTAACTGCCGCCTTCTCGAGCACTTTTCTTCCTTTAGAAAAATTACAGAGCCCCGGCACGCCTGGAATTAAAAGGAGAATATTGGTTAGTGGAATGACGTTTGCTTACGTAATATTATTCTTGCGGTTACTTTGGTAGACATTCTTTGTTTGAGTTTCGTTAAAAGAATTGTGTGCCAAAATTTCGGTTAGCTTATTTAGCTATTCAGTCAGTTTTAAGATCAGCTTAGAAATTTACTTTAACAATTATGCTGTAAGCATCGTGGTAGAAAATTAACTAGTTGGGCTGGTTAACATGTATATTTTAAATGGAGCGCTTTTGAGCTAAAATTGTTGCCGAAAATTAAATAAAAACAAATGGAAAATCATTTTAAAAGATAAAATATCATTATACTGAAATATTCATGAACAAACATATTTAATTATTTGACAATGAGAAAAAATAATAGCAATTTATCGTTTTCAACTACAAAATAAGCTAAGAATTGGTTAAAAATTGCTTAACGTTGCGAGGGGAGTTAAACTAAAATAATATCAGCTTTAAAATGAAAAAAAAAGTACAATAGAAACGACAAATTGAAGCGCTTATATTAAGAATAAGCGGAAAAACAAAAGGGAAAGTACGGTAGGAACACTTTAAACTACTCATTTATTCTACACTCGAGTGAGGTACCCGCTACCTCGCGAATAGATACAAGCGAAATGAAAAGTCGGTTAAGAGAAAGCACTTAACGAGTGCCTCAAGAGTTTAGGGTCTCGCGGAAGTGTTTTGATTTCGCACTTCTTGCCTTTCTCTCTCTCTCTCTCTCTCCCCGGGAGCATCGGTCTTTTCCTTCCTTATGAACCTCATTCCGCCCGACGCCTCGCGCGAAACAGACAGAGGACGTTTTCGCGTATTGAAATTCAAATGAATGGAGAATCGATCGCCTCGGCTGTCTGTTGTCGCTGTACGTCGCCCAGGTACCCCGCGTACACGCACACGTACACACAGTGTCAATTCTCAATTGTTGCGGATCACGCGCGATCGCGCGACCGGGAAAAAAGATCTCGGCCGAGGAGGGAGATGAGAAAAAAAAAAGGAGCGCGCGCGCGGAGAGAGAGAGAGACAGCTGCGTGGGCCCCGATATGCAAAAAAAAAAGGGGTTGCAAACCCGGAATTAGAATATCCTCGCGGTCTCATTTGAATTTCAATCTCGCGCCCAAAGACCTCGAGGGGGCTTCCCTTTCCGAGGGCTTTGCCTTCCAGCGGTGTTTGGCCGGGCGCTGAGCTCGTCCCCAGGTAGACGCGGCCGGCTGAAAAGGGTTGGACCCATTAAAAAATTGGACTACCTGCGATTTTCCGGCGCAGACCCTCGGGCGACGCGGGCACGCGCAAGCGCGGAACTGCCTTGGCACCTCATTAGAGCCGCGCGAAACGTCGATTCCGGAGCGTCCCTCCGATCGCGCTGCGTTTCAGTGCGCGATTTATAATTCGCCGCTGGAAATATAAGTAAAGCGCATTATTTCGCGGATTTTCTTTTATGCGAGCGCCCGGCGCAGATTTTCTATTCAGTTGGCTTCGACTAACGATCGTCGGTGTTTTAATTGGAAACCGCAGTCCTTTCTTTATTACTTTATTTATATATGAAGAGATTTTCTATATTTATATAAATTCTGAAATGTAAAACTTATATGATGCGTTATTTTAGAATTAAGAAAAAGTTTGAGAAAAAAAGTAACAATTTCTCACTTCTGTTTACCCTTTTGAGTTGAAAATCGCGATGAGACATTAGTCACCGAAAAATATAGTATCTAGCCTAGGATTAATTTCGGGGACGTGTCACACGTTAAACACATCTGTGATTGATGTTACGTTGGCCATTAGAATGCAGCGCCAGGTAGAAAATTTAAGACTAATCTGGAGGGTTCTAAAAAGGGCAGCTTCTGCGGTTGCTCCTTAATTAAAAAGTGGTACAGTTTTTAACTAAATATATATTGCATATAATTTTTCATACTAATTAAAAGCTAACTTCTACAACCTGCACGATCATTTTGAAATTCCTTTATACGCCGCGAGAACAGTTCTTGTAAACCCATCATTACCAAGTCAAGAATGATGCGTAACCGATATATTATAGCTGCAGCGAACTTTTTCGAAGCTGAAACGTGATTTCGGTAGCAGACGTCGAGAGGCATCAAGAGCCTGCGCGCTCGCTTGCTCATTTCCGACGTGAATCCTCGTTATATAAGGGGAAAACTCTTTACTTTACGGAAACGTATCGAAATACCAAAGTCTTGCAGCGGCAAAGTCGTGAAATCGGATCGCGCCTCATTACGCCGCTCTGCGCCAAAACGGGCCGCGGAATTAGCGCGCTGCGCCGTGTGCTCTTCCCTCTCGGCTTCTCGAGTAATACAAGCGCCGACTAATAATAATTCCCCGTTGCTCCGCCCACGCGCGAGAGCCATTTTTGTCATTCAATGCCGGAATAATAGCCTTAACCTGCGCGTTTCGTCCTTGCTGGGCTTTATTAACTTGTTTCCGCCGCGTTTGTCTTATTTATTTGCCGTTGGGTTCGATGAGGTAGGCTGACGTATTGTCATGGCGGATCGTGCATACTAAATATTGCACCGAGTGAAAATATCTTTCGCCGTAACAAGGGAGTGACTTCTTATATTTTAAGGTTATTAGGGAGGATTGGAAGAAGTTTTTTTTATCCTAGGTCTCTGTTCTGATAACTAAATGCTACCTCAATATAGGATTTACTATTTAAAATTTAAATATTTAATTTGAAAAATTATGATGATAAAAAATGATGAAAACTATGACCTCATCGAGACTTATTTTTAAATTCTAATTGAGCTAATTACTTAAATGTAAAAAGGGTGAGCCTGAGAAATCAAAAAACGATCTAGCGCGTTTTCCTCGTTGAAAACGGCCTAATTTATTTGGCTAATGCCTCGTCAATAAAAAAGCAATATCCCGCGAAGCCGTGGAAAAGCTGTTCAAAACTTAGCTTTTAATTTAAACAGTGCAGAGAGAACGGAGGGAGGGGGGGCCCTATACTCGGCTGAAACCGTCGGAATTGAGCTTTGAGAGCTCAAGAGGAGCTTTCACGGGAGCGAGCAGCGAGTAGACGTTTCGTTATTATAACGTCGAATGTAATACTCAAGAAGGAAGCGGGGGCGAGGCGCGTATACACACACATATATATATATATATTTGGCGGGCGTTAAGACGCCATTCCATGGTATTATATTTATACTGGCACACGCGAGTCTCTATCTGCAGCGCTCGCTCAGGAACCGCACGGCTCTCCGTACATTTCGCTATCCATATCGCATAACGCATACACACACACACACACACCTAAGCGTAGCCTCGGGCCTCTCGCTCGCGATACGCGCCTGCCTGCCTGCCTGCATGTGCACCACTCCGGAGAGTACAGTCGGAGGCAAAGGCCTTCCTGCCGCTATCGCCAGGAAGCTTTTACCCGGCCCAGATAAAACAAGTGGCCTTGATTGGTCGCCGAGCCGAGGGGAGTTTATCGCCACAGTCGAGAGGCAATCGGCCATTTTTCTTCCGGAGGAGCGAGGCTTTTTTTTTTTCGCGGGATTAGAGGGGTGAATGATAATTTCGCCGGAGATAAGGAATGCGAGAGAGGTGTGCGTGTCCTGGGGGATACGTGAGCTTTTTCCTGGAGGTACTTTTTGGGGCGACTTGACGCCGAGAGCTTTTTTTTTTCAGGGGCGCTGCGCGCGAGTGTTGATACTGCCTTTTAAAGTTTCATGTGTTATTCAGGGCAATAAGGTTGTTATTATTATTGCTTTTCTTACTGCTGAGTAGTTGAATAAGTAATGCAGTGTATATATAGAGTGTGAAAGGAATATTTTATTTCGGCGTTACTGAAAATGGTTAATGTTTTAGGGGAGAGAAGAGCCTCAAAACTGAAAATACATGAAAATTCTTGATATTTCAAGAAATTGTGCTAAAGGCATTTAACGGTCTCGACTTTGTATTTTAAGCGTTTCTTTTATAAGTACCTACAGCTAAACTCACAATTTTATGTTGTACGTTTTTTTCAAACATAAGTTCGTAAAAACAGGTAGTCTTTTATCTTTGAAATTTCCAATTGTCAAATTTGTGTATTGGACGTTCCCGCAGAGAGGAACAGCTATAATGTCGAAAATGCCGAGACCGAAAGAGGCCGAAAAGAGCGGAGCCCGCGATTATCATTAAAATATGCGCAAAGCTAACGCTAAGCGCGCTCCTAGGCAAACTCGCTACTGACGCGAGGCGAAATCGCAGAAAAGAAGAGATTATATTCCGCGGCGGAGGCCAAAGTGCAAGAGTAGACGGTTTTGCGTCGGTCTGTACGGCAGCAGCAGCAGCAGCAGCATGTCGAGTCCGTCAACTAACTCCCTCTCTCTCTCTCTCTCACTCTGCCTCTCTCTCTCTCTCTTTCAGGTTTCCTCGTCGCTGCCTCTCTGCTCGATCCGTCGTGTGTGGACTGTAAGTTTACCCGGCTCCCTCGCTCGCCGGGAAATTTTGGACCGAACTGCTCGTAGCGAGCGCGCCTGGCCTGGAAAGTTTTGCATTTCCCTTAGCCCCGGGGATTTTGGTTAGAATATTGAATCTGCAGAGTAAAGGAGGCCCTGTAACCTCTTCCTCCGCCTCTCCGCCACTCCGCCTCTCTCTCTCTCTCTCCGGTTTTCTCGCACACCCACACGCTGAGGGAGACCGCGACTAGGAACGCCGCCGCGCTCCCGCACGTAATCTCGTGTCGAAGAATACGCCGAGCAAATATAACGACGACAGTCGAGTAGTTGCTTCCTTTTTACTTTTTATCCGAATTTTACGACCATTCTTTTCAGCGATCTTACGCTTCTTTTTTCCATTTATTTTGCGGGATTTCACTGCAAAATTGGGTAAATTTTAAGTAGAAACCGAAAATTCGGTTTTTATTTCTTGATTGGTCGCACGATGGATGGTGTACTGTTTTTAGGTAAATTTAACGTTTTAGGAGTACAGTTTAAATTGATGTTCAAGAAAATGTATTTCCACAGAGAAAAGAATTAAAAAAAACGTCAATGGAAAGAATATTAATTTCTTATACAAATCTTTCGCAATTCTTAAAAAATGAAGTTAAAAACTTCATCCGAAGTGCGGTAATATTGACTGAAAAGATTATATCCCCAAAATCCCTTGCTGCAAATACGAAAAAAAAAGTTCGGCAAACCCTCGTTCGACGATTAAAACATACTTTGGAGTCCAGCCTCCGTTAAAAAAAAAGGTCTGACCGCGGGGCCTCGCGTGCTTTCAACCCCTTCGGGCCCAGCTCGTATCTCAAGGAAGATTTAACGTCCTCGGCCGATTAGATAAAAGTGAATGTTTTACGAGGCTCGCCTCGTGATTTATCAACTCTCTTTCGGCGCTGCGGAAAATTTGGCCGATGATGTATACGCGAGGGGTCGCGCGCATGTTTCCGCCTGTTTTGACCGCGAAAGGGGCGAGGAGGCGCGCGCGGCTCAGGTCAGTTTGTCGCGCCCCGGAAGTGACCGGGGCGACCCTTCTTAAGCCCCCAGCACGCGCGCGCGCGCGCGAGGCCAAATTATCGCTCCTGTATAACCCTCTCCTCGCAGGTATATGCGCGTGCGCCCGAACTTCCGGCTGACCACCTGCAATCGAGTGGAGAAACTGGATCGTCGCGAGCGCGGCTGCCCGTTGGGCCCGCCGACGTTATTATTTCCGTTTCGGCTAAACGTTCGCCGGCCGCCATTGTCCGATCGATGCTAGCTGCTATTCGATACGGCACGTAAATACTGAATGAGAGGACGCCGCGGAGAAAAGGATGCGGAACGGATGTTTGAATTTATTAGAGGTTGATGCGTTAACTTTCGCGCGAGTTTGATTTGTGCCTTTAGAATGCAAGGGTCTGCCCTCGATCTGGCTGCGCGGACGTGAGTTCTTGTTATTATTGTTGCACGATATCCGGTACGAGTTTCTGAAAGGAAACGGGCGATGCAGTATTTAGGAAATGGGGTTTTAAAAGCTGGATTAAATTAATGTGAAAACAGTTCTAAAAATATTTTATGGAGGCGCATTTTCAATTATTAAGTTGAGGCATTCTTATTATTCCAAGTGTTATTTGGAAGCCGTCTCTGCAAGAGCATCTTTCTGCCAAAGTTAATCAATTGTCACGCGGAGTCAATCGAAAGTATAAAGAATTCCGCGGTATCAAGTGGCATCGACAGCGGCTAAAAACGACGCGCATTTTCGCTCGGCGGCGGCTGAAATATGAAAAAAGGAAGCCTCAGCGCGGCAGGCGCACTTATATTTCCAGAACAAGGAAATAGCTCGCAGCAAGAAGGACGAAATAATGACGGCGCGGCGGCGGCTGCATCGAAGAAGAAGAAGTAGACGAGGAACGTGATGCATGCCTATAGAATACTTGCTCGCGCACTCGGAAAAGTCGACCGGGGAGCCTCGACGTATATGACACGTTATATATTGGGCATATATCCGGAGAAAAATAAGGAAAGCGCGGGGGACTGGCGGGAAGGGTCCAGAGGATATGAGATGGAGAAGGAGCGAGCGCCAGCAGAATGGAGGGACGTCGTGCTTTTTCTTTACTCTCTCGACCCTTCTTTCTCTCTCTCTTCCTCTTTCAGCTCGTGTACCGATAGGCGTGTGTGTGTGTGTGTGTGTGTGTGCGCGAGAGCGAGAGACCCCCTCGATGGCTCGAGCCACCCTCGATATTAAAAATTTCAATATCCTAGCCCCAGGGGTAGAAAACACATAATGTATTCGGCTGACGTCCCGGCCATTCTATCGGCGAGAAAAACGTACAGTTTTTCAGTGGAATCGAATCCCGCTCACGCTCGCCTCCTCCCCCCTCGAGTATAGTCTGCCTCCCCCCCCCCCCTCCCTCTCACGACGCCCACACTTTCCGATTCGCGAAGCAGCCCGACGCTTTTTTCCCTTTTTCCCTCTCTTTCCCAGAGGAAGTTCCTTTGTCTCGTTTCTCGCCTGTCCTGCATCGTGCTCGCTCATCCTTATGCTCGTATCTTCCTAGACTTTTTTCCCTCCCTCTCTGTTGTTCTTTTTCTCTCTCTCTCTCTCTCTCTCCCCGCGCCTGCCGCCGCCGCCGCTGCTTTCTGGCTGCTTTTTTTTGCGCACGTACCTATATATACTTTTTCACATTTCTCGGTTTCCTCCCCCCCCCCCCCCCCCCCCCCCCCCCCCCCCCCC
>UCOM01003384.1:0-18259 GCA_900474385.1 Ormyrus pomaceus | reverse complement strand
GACGCGGCTTCCTTCATATTTTAACATTAGAAAACATATCCCAAAGTTACAGGAAAATCCATTACCCGAATGTCGTATACTCTCCTTGTAAGATATAGCTATTCAAAAAATGTTTAAAAATAAAATAAAACCTTAATATCTTTAGAACTAATAAGTTTCATAAGCAGAAAAACTATACAAGTAATTTAAAACCTTTTTACTCTCGTAATCGTTGGACATAGAAAACTCATTTTTTCCAGTTATCAGCTTTTTATTAAAAAACTAATTGGCAAAATGGCTTGAAATTTTTACAGATTATAGCTCTTATATTCAAAAACAAAAGAACCATAAGAGCTAGGATAACTTTTTGTCTCTGAAATTATAGGTATTTTTATGCTCTTTAAATTGGCCTTTGTTCGATTCAAATATCTTAATCCTATCATTAAAAAAAATTAAAATTAAATTTTTCGAAAATCGAAAATTTGGGATAAAACGAAAACAAATGTGCTAAACAAAAAAAGATTTTTTTGCCGCCATAACAATAAAAAAGCCAAAGAAATGAGCCATGAAAGATGTAAATCCGTTAAGTAGAAGCTGAGATCCAGACGTATACACACACACACACACACACACACACACACACATTCATACAAACATTTTTCAAAAATCATTTATTCTTGTTCCTAACACCTTAAAATACAATTATAATAGGTACAAATAGAATTATAATAGGTTTTTGAACAAAAATTACTATCACAAAGCTTCCTCTAGGAGGAAGCAAAATCATTCTCTAAACTGAACAAATGTACAATTCACAGTGAACAGGTTTATCCACTAATTTAATAAAACAACCCACGTTTTTCGTGGTTTTTTACCTGGAATATTAAATTTCCCGATAAAAAGCCACCACGTCAACGTTTACCCAAGATAAGTGGACAATGTTCCCCGAGCGCTCGAGGCTGAATATCTCAGTTTGCTTTGAGTGAAAGATCTCGAGCACTAAATCGGTCGGTTTGCGGTGCATCAAAGCCACGCATTGAATAGTCAGCGCGATTCTCTGTACCCGTGAGAATTGCGGGAATCCATGCGGCTGACTAAGTGAGATGTCATAATAGCTTTTGAATTCGGTTTCTGTCAGTCAGCAGCCCTTATTTCTATCCGGGGAATGTAGTTCGCCGGTGGAAAGTGAAACTCATTAAAAGTGTAATTGTCACTTTCAATGAAAATTGGCCGTTTGACAAACTGGAACTGGAATTGCCTGTTTCTTTCGTTGCGAAGAATTCAATTGACATTGAATGAATTTTTCTAGGACTCTATGAATGCATTTTATATGTACACGTTTTCATGCAAAGATTTCTTCTAAATAAAAAAAACTAATTTATTACTTACATTAATAATTGCTGTTAAATTGTATTTTGAAAAATGAAAAATTAATTTTTTTTAAACTTGTATTACATACTAATTGACAAGACAATAATGCATGTATTAATATAAAAATTGCTTTTAAATACATCATAAATTCTGTATAAAGTAAAGTAAATATTTTATTAATGGAACTTTTTATTGGGAAAAAATCAACACCCGAAACAATTGGAAATAAATATTCATGAAAATAAAAACTCTGAATAAATTTTTTTATATTATTCTTCATCTAATTACTGTTTATATTTTTTGTTTCAGGTAAGTTATCAACATTATTAAACTCTCTTCCGTTCAGTGAAATCGTAAGTCTAATTAAAACATTCATCCGCATTTATAACAACTTCAAATATTATATAATTAGCCAACTTTTCCCAATCAACAAAAACAAAACTTGCCCGCCAAGCACAAAACTAAACTTCACGAGAATTATAAGCTACTTAGCCGTATTCCTCAAAGGACATTCCATTGAAAGAAACTCATAAAGAACTCGAAAACTCGGGCGAAAATATAATTACGGCAAAGGATATTCCCGCCATATTTCCTCATTGGCCTCCCTCCCATCGACGCTTTAATTAGTGCAGGACACAGCGGCGCACCGTTCGCCCCAATTTCCTCTGCCAAACTCTTAATGGAGCCCTGTATTCTGCAAGGTCGAATTGCCCTTCCCCCTTCCCTCTTTCCCGGGATATAAACGAGGAGGGCCGAGGATGAATGGACGTGCCGAGGCGCGATTCAGATGCGGCGGCCAAGATGAAAGACAAATATTTTTGCACGGAAGTCGGTCTCTCTCGCATTTTTCTCGCGCATTTTTTCTGATTTAAAGGACGAGCCGAGGGTTGTTTTTTCAGGAAATTCGGCGCGCTTACCGCTCTTTGTTATGCTTGATTTTGCGGGCGGAGGGACTTTAAAGGGAAAGTGACGACTTTAAAGTTTCGGTAACTCTTTGATGCTGAAGTGTTTTTCAATAATATTTTTCGCTTTTGGAAGAATAATGAAGCGGCGTGTTTGAATGCGAAAATATTTTTTATTTGGCTTGCAAATACTGTCATTTATCTCCGAATTTTCTTGGGATTTCAGTGCTTGTTAACGGATGTTTGCGGTATAAGAGGAAAAAAATTTCTAGGAAATGCCGTTTAAATATGTGCCAACATTCTTTTTTAATTCTGAGAATCATTTTTCACTTTATCATAAATTTTTTTGTCACATTAAAGTCAAGTTTTACATATACGATAGGAATATAAAAATATTTTTCAACAAAATATTATCCACATATCAATCTAAAACGGACAAAACGGTTTTTTTTTCGGTTCACACAAAGTAATACTTTTTGAAACTGCGTTTTATGCTCCAAGAAACCTTTTCTCTTAAAATAAGAACCTAATTATTCCAGGAAAGACGGTTTAATTTCGACAAGAAAACGTAATTCCAGGGAGCGAAAAGTGCCATTGAACAGTCAAAGCACGAGCTTCCGTTGCATTCCCTCGAGAAGTACTCGCCTTGCTTTATGGTGCTCATTTACTGGGAGGCTCAGGAGAGCTTCAGCGACTTCCGGTATGGGAAGGCACGAGGGCAGATATGTGTGTAATACGTCTAGGTGGTAAAATTTTTGTGGCGTTTCTTTATTGATTTCTGCCGATTTTACGAGTAGTGCTTGAGCCGATACTTTTGTTTTTATTCTTTGCCTATAAAATGCTGTACTGCCTGATCATGATGATTTATGGGGCTCGATGGGTCTTATTCATTATTTTTTATTGCGTTTATTGGAAAAACCCGAGTGGAATGATACGTCTTGCTTAGGATAAAATTCTTGAAAATATACTTTCAGGTCAGCTTTTTCAAATTTAATCAAAATTTTATTATTATATCTAACATATTTATAAAAATACGGTAGAAAATTAATTTTCTATCGATCTTCTCTGCTTAGTATTTTTAATTAAAAACTGACGGTTACCGAATGAAGAGAAATATTTTATTTATCAGTGATATTTTTCGTTAAATTGTAGAACAATTTCAATACAATTAGTCCAGGAGAAAAGTTATAGTTCTTTCATATCTTCCACCTTCATATTTTAAAATAACAAGTTGCTTGAAAAAATATTCCCAGATAAAGTTCAGCCTTAAATTTCCTTTTAATTTACAAACTGTATCTCCTCCAAAACCGCAAAACTCCATTCAAAAGAAACTCCATGAAGGATTGAAAAAAAAAAAGAAACCTGCTTCCGCGCTCACTTTTCATCAAGCAAAGGCCCGCCACTCTTTTTAATTCCCCGCAACAAACCACCTCTAATAAAACTTTTTTTCCCCAAAGCCCTTTCACACCGCGAATCCAGCTGTCGGGCCATTAGCAAAATTGCTCCCGAATCTTTGGCGAAAGCAGCGGCGGCGGTGGCAGTCGCCTATAATTACTGTCGTCGATCGATGGAAGAGAAATGCTGCCCGCGGCCGCGCGGAGTTATAAATATTCGCGGAGTCGAACGTGACCGCAGCCTAAACGAGATTTACCGCTCTGCGGCGCGCGTGTTTCCGAGTCCGCTCTCTCTTTCTCTCTCTCTCTCTCTCTCCGGAGGAGGAGGAGGAGGAGGAGGAGCAATAAAAACGCCCCGAGAAAAAGAGTTCCCCGCAGGCTTTCGCCGCTCGCGGGAGAGTCACATAGCGTCCGAGACCCGATACGATCGCTGCTGCTGGACCGGGAAAGACTTACGCCGTATTTTCGAATTCTTGACCCTACCGTACGGACGCTTTATAATGCAGACCTGCTGGGAACGGGGTGGATTCAAACTGTCAAGTGTAAATTCAGTTCGGATTAGCGAAACAGTACTTGGAATATATACAAATTCGGGAGAGTGGAAGATACAGCATGTAATAATATGTAATAATTACGTAATTTTGTGATATTCTGTGTAATAACATTAATTTTTAAGTTTTTATTGTATTGTTGAAAATTATTGTTCGGTATATTTAAAAGGAAGTAAATAAATGCATTCTTTCGAAAATAAGGTCTGACTATACGTTGATATATTCTACTTAATACTTAATGTAAACTCTATTTTGTAGCATATATAAAGTAGCTCTTAATAAATTTAAGTAAGAAAATAGTTTTTAGTTTGTATAAAGATATCTTTAAAACTCGTGTTACAAAAAAGAAGAAGGTCCAAGTATAGTGCAAGTAACTTTTCTTTCCGATGACATTCAACAGAAGATTTTACAACTGTATTCCTTAAGGTGACGTCAGGACATGAATCTTAAATGCTCTTCCCATCGGTGCTTTAAGTTATATGTATTACGGCAATGCATTTCTCAGCTAATACGATGACAAACCGGGCTTTATGGTTATGTACGAACGGAAAAACTTTTCGGGAAGCTTATTTGTAGGAACAAATGGCAGTGATAGAAGAAATTTACTAGCCGCTATGAGTTACGTATTGAAGTTGCGTTTCCGAAGTTGTCGTGCCTTAAATTCTCTCTCGCTATGAATTATCGCTTCTTCCTCTTTTACGGCTAATATTTTAGCTAGAAATATTCGACCCGACAGATTTGGTTTATGGGGTTTGCTGAAGCAAGGGTGGGACTTTTAGTGTGTCTAATATGCATGCACTGTTAATTTATTTATACCCTTCCAAAAGATACTTATAAGCCTGTATATTTTTAGTAAACTGTTTACACTCATCGATTCGGAAGTCACGGAAAATAAAAGAGATTTTTGCATTGTTAATTTCTTAAAACTCATTTCTATGATTTTTCTTTTTACTGTAATCAACGCAATCGTCAATATTTACAAGATTCCTATTTACCAAATTTTTCTAAAAGGGAAGATTTGAAAGCATTCATTTTTGAAACCTCGATGATGCACCATAAAGGTATGAATAAAAAATGCGATTTCTCGGAAATAATAAAAGTAGCCCCGATTCTCGCAACTGATTTCACGCTCTACATAAACATTCATGGCGTGCAGACAGTGCAGATCGCGGCTACTTTCAAAGAAAGAAAAGAAGGGGGGGGGTTGTAGGTATGGTCCAGCGCTCAGACTTTACGTTCGCCGCAGTTCGCCCCTCGGTACTCGTATAGAAGGCCCGAAGTACATTATACTGCGGAAGCTTTTTACGCCAAACGCGCATTACGAGCGTAGTTTCGCCCTCCTCCGGGCACGTCGTTCCTCCCTCCGCGGAGCTCTTATTTCACCCTTTTCTTTCGCATTCCGTCACTGTCCCCCTTTTCTTTCTTGCTTTCCGAGCGCTCCTTATTTTTCTCTCACTTTCGCTTTTATTGCCTCGTTTTCTCTCTCCCCCCCTCCCCGCCCTCGGGCTTTTTATTTCGCCTTTTCGCCTACGTGTCGTCTGTTTACTCATTCGCTAATCACGTTAACGTAAACTCTCGGCTACTTGTTTACTTTGCAATTTTTTTTTTCTATGAAATACTTACTTTCTTCCTTCGTTTTTTTTAAGGTGAATATAAAATCGATTCCTGCATGGATCAATACGAAATACAAAGATTCGACGTTGAAATTTATTCTCATTAAACGTCTTAATAAAGTAGCAAAAGGTTTTTATCAACTTTTTTATTAACTTGAGCTTCTTAACTATATTAGGAATTCTAACCTTTTCCAGCTTTCAAGCTACTGGATTAGTTTAAAAAAAACATTGGAAATTTAAAAAACTTCGATGCGCTTTAATTGTAGAGACGAATTTTGTATCTAAAGCACTCGCTTTCTCAGCATAATTGCAAATTTTAAGCGAAAATTGAAAAAATTACGCGAGTAACAGCCTTCAATTATTGAACAGATAAAATCGTAAAAACCAATAAATTAAGCCTCCTCTCAGAAGCAAATGAGGAAAAAGTCACCAATTAATAAATCCTCATTCCAGTCCCGTCCCCCACTCAGGCCGATCCCCTACTTTATTACGGCACGTCCGGTGTGTAAACGTACTACAGCGGACAAAGCTACAGATCGCGCGATGGGAAAGGCCGCCTCCTCGAGGAGCATCAGCGAGGAGGAGCCCACGAGAGCTTTCAGTCTCCTTTTCTCCCACTTCCCGTCCCGGCCGGCTCGTACATTTTTATAAGGTCGCGGAGCTTTTCAATTGCCGACGGTAAACACGACCGAAGGACCACGAGAGCAGCGGTGGATCTGGTAACGGGAATTAAATGCCGATCGGTGCGCGCTTCTTATTCAATAATTTCCTTTTGAGATAATCTCGGAGCTGCTTTGACTTTTATGATTTACTGAAAAATCTGTCTAAATAAACGCGGTTGAAAAAAATGTTTTCAACAGAATGTATTGGCGAAAATTAAGGATTGTTGTACGACGAACTATTGTTGGAATCAGAAGAATTAAAAGCGTGGAAAATGTGCAATTGATATACCAGGACTTTGTCAATATTTCATTTTTATATTTTGACGTCCGCTCGGCGATGAGGATGAAGGTAAAGGGAGAAGGTTATTATTAAAATAAGTATAAACGAACTATTTATTTTTTTAAATTCGGTAGAGCACTGCGCGGATAAAAATTAAAAAAACTAAAAGAAATTAAATGTAGCGCGGTTGAATCGGAACGCTGGAGTGTATACCCTTTCGGCCGGTGAGCGAGAGCCGCTCTCAGCGAGGGTACTCCGAGCCTGCTTACAGCTGAGGTCACTTACAGCTCAATAGGACATGTATCCCGGTGATCGGCTGGCGATCGAGTGTCGCGAGGCGCCGCCGCTTCGCGAGCTCGTCACCTTGGGATGCGCCATAGTAGGGATGACACCCCGGCCTCTAATTGGCTGATCGCCGAGACGCCGCGGATCGGCAGCGGTTTCACCCTAAGCGCCGGAGCCCGGGATTTCCGCGGAGCGAGCTCGGGCGACGAGCGCTACGGGGAAAAAGTCGCTCGGCGATTTTAGCTTTAAAAATATATTAAACTCAACTTTTAAATTTAGGAGTTATATTATATTTCATGCGTGCAGCAATTTCATATTCATTTATTACAAATACAATAAAAAGTAAACGAAATAGAGCTTTGGTAATTATACTGTAAAAGTCTTAGATAAAAAATACGCTTTTCAACTTTATTAAAAAGTAAATTCTTGAAAATTTATCAAATTAATGTGCATTCTTTTCAACGTTCACATCAAATCCTGATTTAAAAACATGCCCCCATATGAATTTTCGCTTCCTCGCCTCTCATTCAAGGCACGTCCCCCGCGCTATTTTCGAAGCGATTCCGATAAAGTTCGGAACAAAGTAACTCCTGCCGCCTTCGTCCACAATCTTCCCTCATCGAACATCTGTTCCAGCTCTCGGCGCCGCGGCGCGAAAATAGCCGAAAAAACAGCAATAAAACTACGGGGGAAGTCCGCGCGTCCCCGCGTCACGTAGCCGCATCTGCCTCGGGTGAACTTTCGGCGGCGAAATTCACGCGGCAGACTGCGCCAGACGCCGGGAATTACGCGCGCGAATCGAATGGGAAGAGGGCTGCACGCGCCTGTACGTGGCTCTCATGACGAATGCGAGCCTCCGGCGCAAACATGTTTCTCCGGCAGGAGCGCCGCGAATTCGTCTTCTGCGCCTGTCGCTCGCTTGCAAATTGAAATCGATTTGGGAAAGGAGAAAGTGCGTTGAGTCGTTGAGAAATATGCACCGTTTCGTGAATCGCTTTCTGGACGTTCAGGAGAAATAACAAGTGCGAGAATGTGTAATCCTACAAATTCGTAATTAAAAAAGTACGTAACTAATTTGTTAAAAGCATTTTTGTTGTACAAGTCAATAATACCGTTTGACAACAGTTAACTTTTCTAGTTGTATTCAACTTTTAAATTCATAAAAACTTCTGTAAATTAGACTTAATAAATAAAGAAAAACTGTGGAAGGTTGCATTATAAAAAAAGTAAAAGTGAGGTGACATAGGTGTATTTGTTCTAAAATATAGTAATATTATAACAATATTTGTAAATTTGTGATGGATAAATGTAGCTGAAGTAACAATGAATATTTATCTTTAATAGTAATATTTCTTCGCAGGAGATACATTGAAAATATTGAAAAACGTTATGTACATTTTTAGATTTCCGCTGCTGCCAGCCAATTCTGACGAAATATTCCGAGTACGAAAAATGATATTGAACCTAAAATCTCGAAGCCAAAAATGAAAACTAAAATCCATTCATATTTTCATTTGTATTCGTGCATTGTATAAATGCCGATATTAACTCAAAAATATAATAAATATTTGTTTGTTTAATTACTAAATTTATAAAAATTAAAAACAACAAAATTAATAATTTATCAAATTGTAAGTTTGTTTTATTAATTTTTAATTTCTAAATAAAATTTTGATTTATGATATTGATTTTACCCGCTTGAGCCACAATAAAAAATGTACTACGTGTTAATTTTTTCAAATCAGATTTTAAAACATTGATTTCCAATACTTTTTTAAATAATTTAAAAAATTAATTTTGTTACATGAATCAGCTACAAGAATAGTCCTTGAATAATATCGCTTTTTCTACAACAAACGAGTGACTCACATTCGTGGCTCAAGTAAAACGACAGCTTTTTACAACATTATAAAAAAACGAGTTTTGTATCGGTAAATTTCCCCAAGAAATGAACTGGCTAATTTTGCCCCACTTTCTGCCTCCGGACCATTAAAGCCCGTAAAAAGATTGATCAAAAGCCCGCGCCAATCGTCGAAATAGAAGGTCGCACCGCGCCAGGCCACCGTAACTCCCACTGAAACCGCGCCGTAAAAGTAAAAACGAGCAGCACCTACCCTCGGCGGCGAGTGTACAGAGCTTGCGCAAGCGTCCGGAAAAGGCTCGGGGAGCGCTCGGAAGTGGGAGTTATCGTAGCGATAACACAGACAATCCGCGGGAGCTCTTGACGGGCCGGCGAAATTGTACGGCGCGGTGCCTCATGGAAATAATAACCCCGGGCCCGGCCGCGGCAACTGACTCGGGAGAGCCGCCGCCGCCTGCGCGCGGTTTATTGCCCGGAAGCAAGATTTATGGGATATGCTGCCGGCTCTGTGGGTTTGGGTGTGCGTGTGTGTGTGTGTTTGTGCAGGTGCGCGCGCTTCTGCAGGAATGTCACCGCGAAACGATTATGAATAGGCGCCGGAAATGAAATCTCCCCCCGCGGCGACGAGGATGTAACACTGATGCCTTTTTTCGTACGGCGTCTGCTGCCCGCGGCTGATAACGAGCTTTTTCGCCGGAAGGCCAAAGCGGAACTTGGCGTTTAACTGACGCTGCACTTGTTGTGCTTGACATTTAGAAGAAGGCAGGTTGGCGGACGCAATTGTCCCACCTTCTTTTTACCAATACTTGCAGAACTTAATTTATTTATTTGGGGTTCACGCGTGTACACTAATCGTTTACATTGGGAGATTAATTAAAATTGAGAAGTAAACAATGTAAAAATAGTGACGTAACAAAACCAATTTTAATATTCAATAAAAAATTAGATCGATTTTCCATCAATGCCTGTAGAACTTAATTTATTGTTTTGCTATTTACACGTATACACTAATCGCTTATACAACAATTTGAAAGGTTAATTAAAACTGAAAAGTACAACGTAAAAACAGCGACGTAACAAAATGAATTTTAATATTCAATAAAAAATTAGATCGCGTTCCAAAAAATTCCAGTTTTTTGCTTTTTAATAAAAGAGGTAATTTTACCGGTACGTATTAGGTACACTTAAAGAGGCGGTGTTTACATTCTCCGTCGAAGTACGTCGACATATTGGCTTTAAAAGCGAGGTTCGGTGTAATATTTGCAGGCCCAAGTCCTTCCGGTGTAGTGTGCCTACAGAATTGTGTCGACATAAACCAAAGGGCAAGTTGCCCATAAGACGAACTTTATTACATCGAGGGGGCAGATGCTGCCTGTCGGACCAGTACGTCTTGCTTTTGTATTCATATTCATAACGGATTTGTAATAGATTATTTCCTATCACCTGAATATTTTAGCATAGTTTTGATTTACTAAAATATCATTGTATTTGCGGTACTTCGATAAATGTCTTTGTATTTTTATTTTAATTAAGATTATTTGCAGATTATTTGAAACTGATTTTTTTTAAATTGAAAAGTCAAAATCTTTATAACAACCTTCTTTATTCTTTTTATTCCATTTAAAATAACATCGAACCATAAGTATTCAAATCCCGTACACAGCAAGACTTGGCTTAGCCTCGCAACACATTTATCTATCGCATCGAGTTATTCCGGCGATAATAACGCAATTAGCCGAGTGCGTTCGGAAATCGATGACGATCCGTATAAGGCATATAACGTAGCGTCCCCCGGGAAAATTCCCGCCTGGCCTCGACACGATTCTTCTTCCGCAGCGTCGGGTCATTCGATTTCGAACTTTCTATTGTAGTAATGGAAATTCGAGGCGCAGCTCGGGGCGCGGGGAGAAAAGTCCGCGATTCTCACTTCGTTGCCAATGCTTGTCCGCTCGGGCGCGGAAAAGAAAGAGCGAACGTGACGGGGTAAATTTTTGCCCGATACAAAAGCCCCGCTGTTTATTTGCTTTGCAATTCAGAGCGAGAAGTGTCAGCGTTGACGCTCGCCGATGAGAAATTATTTGAGGCGGGTATTTTTTTTAGGAAGGGGTGGAGTTTCCTCAGCTATTCATAATTACTTGCGATAGAAAAATTTGAATGAGCTAAATTTATTTTAGCAACTGATAAATTTTGAAAAAGTATTAATCAAATCCTAACTATTTAAGTTGATTATGCAATAAACGAAGTGATTTCAGTTCTTATCGCAAAAAGAAAAAGAAACTGTTGGAAAATAAACATGCATGTGGTTAATACAATGCTGTAATTTCGAATCTAACAATATAGGGAAAATTTAATGGCAAAATTTCCCTGCGCAACGATACCAGCAATAACCGATTCCAATTTGCTAAATGAAAACCAAGGATAAACCAAAAATTCAATTAAAATCAATACGCTGTTTTCATTTCACGCATTGACCTACTTGCACTTCTCTTTTGTTATTAAATTTTTATTAAACAATAAAGTTTAATTTAACAAAATTTCATTTTTTTTACTATTCTTAAGAAATATTTTGTTGCATTATATATAATGTATTGAAAAAAAATTGGGCTATTGCTTATTCAATGAAATGTACCTGTCCGGATCCAGCTGCGTCTTTACAGCTTCCGCAAGATCAATGGTTGACATCGCTACCACTGTGCGAGTCACGCGCTTTACAATCAGGGAGGAGAAATTAATCGATTCCATAAATTCTATAACTCATTTTTTTAATGTCTACTTTGGCTTTCGTCACATAATCTGTAAAATAGTAATTTTCGTACCTAGGCTGTAAATAGTACATTGTGCAACAAGGGAAGAAACTAAGCTATATCTAGCGTCTGCCACTGCCGCGCCCTCGACTACGACTCGTGTAAAACACCTCAGCCGAGACTGAAATAGCTTACTTTCATTATTAACTATTTTGAGTCCGTAAAATGGGGTTTTTATTTTACGGACACGAGTCCGTAAAAACCAGTTCTACTTTAAAAATGAGTAAGCAGGTCACCGTAGATAGTCAAGAGAAACTTGACTTCTACGGCTTGGTTAAAGTTTAAATTGGCATACTGTTGTCGCGAATAGATTGAAATGGACTTCGAGTGGCGAAGCGATTTTAAGTGTTCGGCAATAATTTCATTGTGCCCGGTGAAAATTCCGTAATGATTCTTTAAAAGATTACGCTCCGTTCTGTCCGTTTCAATTGGATCATTTAGACGGTATTCACTTTTTAGTAGACTCTAGTTGTTATGACTTTTAATTTAATTTATTTACTTTATAATTTAATGTTTGCGTAAAATATTATATCATAACAATTTTATCAAGTTTAAAATAAAAATTTCAATAATAATATAAAGCTTCCTTTTTTTATCTTGTTTTGTTAACAACTTGATACCAAATTGAATTTCTTATCCGTGATCAAAATTTTATTTTTCGCATTTCGATCAAACGGCAATGCAGAATAGAACAAAGAAAGAAATGAAACAAAGAAACCAAATTGAAAAGTTTCAATCCAAAACGCAGAAACCCTGTTATCCAAAAGTTTCCCATACGTATAGCAGATATTAAAATACGCTTTGCTAAATTTACATTTAGACTCAAAAAGTATGATAATGAACGATATTTTAAACGATAAAACTCGCGAACTTGTTCTCAAGTTTTTGTACAGACGTTCTTTCATAATCGTTTGGAGAAGCGGTTGACTAGCAGCTTTTCTTTTCCCTCCGCGAACGAAAATAGCAGTGCGCGAATATACGTATAAGCGATCTATGTAAAGCAGCGCGAGACGAAGATCGTTAAACGAAACCGCGAGAAGATAAATATTTATTTCGTCTGTCGAAATCTTGTTTCCGGGTTTTGGTGGCAAGCTAATTTTAAAGCGGGAACAGGTGAAAGCGAAATATGCTCTCCTGACTTCTTTGCATAATTAGAGGCAAACTTTTCTAAAAGTACAGTTTTCATTTTAATTAAGTATTATATACAGCTATTAAGTTTAATCAGTGAATATTATTAACTTAACAAATAACTTATTGAATAAATAATTAATTTACAAGTCTTTTTAATTTCACCTTTATCTCAACCAGCATTGAGTTTAGCCGAGCATACATTTAAATTTTAATTTACTTAATGAATTACAAATTATTAAGAGAGATTTATGTAACGTAATATATTACTTATTATTAATCTCTCTCACATAAAAGTCCCACGCGATATTATAGATGTCGAGCCAGGGATACTGAAGTCACTTAAGTTTATCAAATTGCACAAGTCTTTCATGAAGAAAAAAAAAATTGAATTATACGAATTCAAGCTCCTAACGAAGACGCGCACCTGATCAATCTAGTCAAACTTAAAATCCATTATGATCATTCCTCGGTAACCTCCAGGATAAGGCAAATGATAAGATTCCATCGATAACCTCCTGTAAAAAGCAATCGATTCCCGCTAATCTCGCAGCATCTCCGAGAAATAAATTCGTCCGATTGCAATCTCAGCTTATGAGACGGATAAAGCTGATAGCAAAGCTCGCTCCAGGTGAAATCAAGGTCTGCCAGTATCACTCGCTTCCATCGGTGTATATAAATCATCTCTCCTTCTCTTCTTTGAGGCAAGAGTCTGGGGTGCAAGTGAAGTCAATCGGCAGTGGTTTTAAAGGCGGACTTAAAGTTTCACCGAGGGAAGTAAGCTCGAAATAGAAAGTCACGCAATTTTATTAGGCGGCCGTACGTTGCCATGCCGATGCTCGGATAATACCGAGTATAGATAGTGATATGCTGTTTTCCACCACTGCGCCGACGACGTGTCATCACTTTTTTTTTAACGACAGAAGTTTAGGGATGGAGATAAATTGAGCTTGTTAGGTTCATATGAAATTTAAGAAATATAGGTGATTGATAGTGCTGCTTGAATGTGTGAATTTTTTATGCAATGATTGTGTAAGAATTGATTCTCTTAATTTTAAATCCAGTGATTGAAAAAAGTTTTGTTACCAACTTTTTGTAAAATTGTAGAAATAAAAAAAATAAGTGAAATTAGAACGCGCTTTATGCAGTTTTCAGTGAAGATTCGCACTATTTGTTCTATTTATTTTATGTATTTATTATTACAATTAAGTAGAAAAAGATACAAATTTTTTTCTAATTCACTCAAAATGAGTACGAATCTCAAGCACTTAAGCGATAAGTATATCACACTGTATTATTCGCCGAAGTGTGTAGACAGAAGCCGAAAAAGAAACCATCGAAAAAAGCGAGAAGCATCGAACAAGGTTCGCGACATCCGAACGGAGCGGAAAACGTCGGGAAAGGTGGGATAGGAAACATGCTACAGAAAACAATGAGGTGGAAAAGAAGGGAGCTTCGCCGACATCGCAGCCGGGAGAAACCGGAAAAGTGGAAACGGTAAAAATAAAGGCGTCGGGAAAACGGGCACGAGAAGCGAGCCAGACAGAGATATAACTGGAAAAAGGAAAAAAAAAGCTGAGATAAAACTTTATACGGGAGACTTTTTCTTTCACCTTTTTTGAAATTTAATGGGAAAGTTGTTAAATTCACTGTTTTTGCGTATGCGTCTTAGAGAAAATATATTATATTATAAAACGCGTAAAAATATATTATAAAACGCGTTGCTAAATTTGTAAAATTAAGATTGTCCTTTATGCTTAGGTTTAAATTTAATTACGAGTTTGTTGAAAAGCTCTATAATTTGTTTGGGGCCTCTTAAAAACTTTTGAAGCTGTTAAAATATTACTCATATTCAAGTCAAGCAACTCTGATGATAATCCCTCCGTGTTCAACATCTTTTAAAGCGTATACTCGATTTTTTAAAATTTGTATTATTTCTTTTACTCAATTTTCTTGAATGAAAGCGCTAAAATAGTTTAGTAAAGTGGTATGATTCTTTCTTAGAACTCTTGACATATTGAATTCGTTTCATCAACTGTGACTTTAATAAGTAACTCAAATTCTCAACAGAAAAAATGCAAGTAAATCGCTGATAGCAAATAATAAATCTACATCCCTACCAATTCCCTCTCCGAATAAAATCCATAAACAACAAAGCTTGTCGCTCGAAAAGACGCAGTTAACCATCGACAAAAGCTGCGACTGAAAAAGCGATCGCCAAGCCGATCGCTCCGTCCTCCGCGACCTCCTTTCCGCGGAGAGTTAACGCAGCCGCAAGCGATCCGAAAAATCCTGTCGCACACCTCTCGTTATCTCCCGAGCAACCGCGAAACAAAGGCTAAAAACGAAGGCAAACGGGAGGGGGGGGGCCGATCGCGCGCCCGCACAATGCCGGGCACAAAGGACAGAAAGGGCGATCGGGCCGGAAAATAAAAAGCGCGATTCAATCGCATAATGGCCGCGACTAAACAAACGGCTTGACGAGCACGAGCGCGATGGGAGAGGGATATTTTTCGTCGAGTCTCGCGCGGAATTCATTGTTTCGAGGGGCTGACAAAGCACGTTGAAAATTGAAAAAATTCCTTTCGATGCACGAGGATGAGCTTAATTTTTCGCGCTAATGAGATTTTTCAAGCCTTCGAGAGGATTTAATTAAGCAGGCTTGATGAGGTATTCTATGTTTCAAAATAAGAGAAAGCACTGATGATCGGATACGCGCGTGGAAGATTAGCTAAATTGTAAAATATTTCATCAATGCTAGAGAGAAATACAATTTAAATTCGAGGAAATATTACAATTATTTAATTTCAAAGAATCTTTCGCGATTCTTTAGCCAATTTCTACTGAAAAAAAACTACTGAAATAGCTGAATTAGTTAATTTATAAAGTTAAAAGGTGGTTCATTTTTTGTCGTCAAATTCCTATTAGAATTTGGGCTTTTTTTCAACTGAGTTCTTAAACTCACAATTTTACTGATAATTATTTATTATATAATATTTTATTTATTCACATCCGCCTCCGTACTACTGTATAATACACAAAAGAATTTCACATTCACAACATTTACCAAGTAATCACTACGTGTCTGTTTACACAGCGGACGATGTACGTATATACAGGAGTACACTGGGGACTACTATGAAATCCTTGTTGGTTCAGATTGCACCTTAATAAACTTTAAGTCCCTTTGCGACTTGCCAAGATGTACGATGGTGCAAATGTTGAAGTTAATCGATAAAAAAAATATAGTTTATAAATAAATTTTACTGTTATTATTTGCCTTTTTAAGATCGCTTAATTTGCAGTGCTATTTTCAACATTTCAAATTCATTACGCTTAAAACCGTACAGTAAATTTTGAAATAATTCATATTCATCAGTTCACCCAATAATCGCAATATAATTTAAATAATCATCATTAAACAATCATCGCCATGGAGCTATAACATCAAATGTCGTCATTAAAATTAATCACCTCCGACGATCACCCGCGGACCAGGCACGATCGCATTTCGCCGTCGAAAACCGCAAGCGAATCGATCGTGTAAATAAATCAGCGCCCGGGCAATTATTAATTAAGCGTGTGCAGCCCAAATGAACTCCCTTATGAATTAAATGTACAGCTGCGGCGGCGCGGCTCGGACCCCGGGCATTAGCGAAATTTAATCAGAATCTCGGTGTGGCGTCGCCGCCGGCTATCATGACGAGACATGCAGAAACGCTCAATTAAATCTGATCGGAACGAGGTCGGCGCGTTATGCCGCGCGCTCGTCGATAATGCCGTCCCGGCTGCGATTCAGCGGGATTAAGAGAGACGGCACGAGCGCAAATTGCCGCCAGGACGGGGGCTCGTGTTTTGCTCGGCGGCGCCGAATTAGATGCGAATGGCGCTGCGCGAAGGAAGCTTGCGCGCGCGAAAGTGTATCTTGTCTGTGAAATTGGATTTTTAGACGAAAGAAGCCGAGTAAATATTACATTGAATCTTAAAAATTCAATATCTCGGTATGCATCTTGGACTGCAACTTTTACGGCCTCGTAACGAAAAATACTATTTTAATATTTGGTTTCTCCCTTCAACAAGTTTTGGAGTGGACAATAAAGCGTACCAATTACAAACACTAAAGCAAAGTAAACTCAAAGTTCGCAAAACCAATAAATTCCCAAATGAAAACTCGAGACTATACCAAACGAATGAAAGAAAGCAAGCCGAACATCAATCGAAACTCGTCCTCTCGGCGCATCTGGCAATAAGGAAAGACGCCGGCGATCGGGCCGTCGTAACTCAGCTGTCAACTGCAGGCCTTCCTCCCGGCGGAACAGTGTCCTCGTATTAACCTATATTTCGGCGGGGCGCATATAAACGGCCAGCTTCGAGAGCTGTACACGCGCCAGACGTAACGGATTAGAATGGCAAATACAGGCGCGACTCTCTTAAAGGGGCCTCGCACGCGGCGAACCAATAATTCCCGGATCTCACTCCGCCTGGACACGGCGTCGTTAGACCGGAGATGGACAAAGAGCCAGTTTCACGGGGATGTCCGAAGAGTCGTTAATTCGGCTGGTGATTAAATATTTCTTGAGCTAAAAACGCCATGTTTATTTTTACTGTTTTCGTATCTTTCCACGAGGATCTTTAAATTTATTAGTAAAGTATCGTTGCAGACATAAAGAGTAAATAATTTGTTATTCTTAAGTTAACCTACTTTTTTATTTTTATATTCATGATTTTAATACTATTAAAATACTATTATCCTATAACTTTAAAGAAGCTTCGAAACAAAAATCCTCTTTCTTACGAAGTACATGAAAATGCTCTTTGCATGTTTTCCTTCTTCGAAAATTCTCTTTTAAAAACCGAGTTGTTGTTCACTCATTTAAAAATCCAAAATAAAAACTTCAACATAATCCACAAATCCAGCTAAAAAGCCTTGAGTAAAAAAAGCGCAGCTTTCAACTTCGTCACTCGATGAATAAAGTGAGCAGGGCGCAACGAGAGCGAGAGAGAACCGAAGCGGAAATCCGGCTGGTCAAGTCGGGGCGATGCGCTTTGCGTAATCTGAAAAGCTCCTTACCGGGCTTGGACGTTTTCCCGGTAGGTGCACCGGCCGGGCAGTGTAACTTTTCTCCTATCGACTCCCGCTTATTCGTCGCTTATGGGCCAAGTTCTTTTCAGATTTCGCACATAAATCGACGCAGCTTGCAGCATCTGACGTTTCTTTAATCTGCGACGGAGGATCTGGAAATCAGTGCGAAGAGTTCCGTTCTTACGATTTAAGAGGGTTATTAAGAATGGATTACTGAAAGTTTTCTCCTTTCGCGACGAGTATCTTGTTCAGGGGAAAGATTACACTGAGAAAAAAATTTAGTTGAATTAACTGATATTCTAATACTTCAATGATACTGTCATTGATTTAATAGAATCTGTACTGT
>UCOM01003383.1:0-18298 GCA_900474385.1 Ormyrus pomaceus | reverse complement strand
GGGGAGTTAAAATACTTTACCGTTAATAATTGAGAAGTTATAAGTGATTAAACAAAAATCGATTTTTCTTAGATTTTTGCTAAAAGAGCACATAACTTTTTAAAAATCGAGCTTTAGGCCGAACGGTCGCGGCTTCCTTTATATTTTAACATTAGAAAACATACCCCAAAGTTACAGGAAAATCCATTACCCAATTACCAAATGTCGTATACTCTCCTTGTTAGAAATGCTCCGAATTAATTCCAAAAAGGGTTCTACATAAAATCTGATGTGAAAAAAATGGAAACATTTTTCTGCAAGTTTCACAATTTCAACCGATCCATTAAAGAATGCCAAAATATCATCAAAAAGAAATTAAATACCCTAAAAAATTGAACGAATAAGCTTCTTTGCAAGTTTGGAGCGATTTATTTATCCGCCCTGCTCTTAATACGGCGTTATTTTTAATCTTTTCTTCTTTTCCTTTCTTTTCCACACTGATGGTGGAATATTATATATTTTGCAGTACTTATTATATATACATTCTTCTTTCAATGCTGTTTTCTGAATCTTTAGAAAAAAGCAGGGCGAATTCACCCTCTTTCAGACTTTTAGTCGTTGGATTTGAATCTCTCCACCGCCCTTCCTTTCCCTTCTTAACTCCCTCCTAGAACTTCCTTGGCTTGGAAGCGTTGCCGACCTGCTTTATAATCGGTTTTCAGGTCCAACCATTAACCGCTTGATTTGTTAAGGATAATACTACTTGTGACTAATAAAAAGAGACCTGTTGAAAATGTCTTTCAAAGAACCTCAGTTTTTTCCTCGTTTGCCTGATTCTCCTCTTTCTTATTTCTCCCTCACTTTAATTGCCTGTTTAATATAATTGTGGATTAAAGAAAAACTCAACAAATTCTTGCTTGTTGAGTTCATTCATAAAATATTCTGCACCCAGTAATTCAACGTACTGCGAAGTTATTTTATTGAATTTCAAAAGAGTTTCTAATTATGCATTAGTATGCATAAAGTGCGTTCGAGAGCTTCAAATTTCTAAGAAGCTTTGGTAAGTTGAGCAAAATTAATTTTTCATTTAATCTAGAAAGTCTACCGTCACGACGCTTATTAAAAATTACATTTTAAAAAATTCCTTCATTTTATTTTGAATTTATTCTTAAGTAATACTTTGCAGCATTAGAAGATCGAAAGCAGTTTTCTTCTAATTTAATTAATGGAATCCCTCGTATTATTTTTTTATTATACTACGGGTCGAATCTTCTGTTTTACTCGAAAAAGTGAAATTGTGATTGCCGCGGAGATAGGATACCGTAGGGGCTTTCTCCTCTTTTCATTCGATATAAACGCGCAGATAAGAGCTTTGCATTACAAATACAGCTGCGGTTGGTGTCCGTGGCAGGGACTGCGAAATTTCGACGTAATTGAAAAAAGTGCAATTATCTCGGGCACGTGGCAGAGAAGGAAAGAGATGTGTTTTCCAAGCTCGCGACGGAATGAACTGATAGTTGGAAAGTGCACACGAGTGGAACCACAATGAAATATATAAAGAAAGACCAATTCGTTGGAAGGAATTAATGTAGCTAGAAATTAATATTTACCGATTCAAAATCGAAAACTAATAATTTTAAAAGTGAAACGCGCAAGGTTAAGTAGTAGCAGCCTTATAAAGAGAAACGAGTCAATAATAAGTTGTATTAATGTACGTTCTCGGGTGATGCATGATGAATGGTATCGCTCCAAGCAGTACTTTAAGCAGTGTTAAATACTGCACGATTTCGAAAAAAAAGCTTATCGAGTGTCGTTTTATATTTCCGGGTTACTGTTTTAGAAGATAGAGCACATTACGAGCGGGAAATAGAATCTCACGCTCGGCGCGGAAAACGTACGTATCGTTGAAAATTTTTCATTCCAGTACACCCCGCGAGCGCGTTGGGAGAAATAAAAGAAAAAAACTCAACGGCGGCCAGATGAGGAAGGAGAGAGGGACGGTAAAACGAAGCGACAGCTGCCAACGGGGCGGTTCATCCGCACGTAGCTCCCGTTTGCAGGTGTGCGTGGGCGCGGAGCCTCTTTCCACCTCGGACGACGACGGTCATATTCGGCCTTGTGGCGCAAGTTTCGAAATGAAACGGAAAACGCCGATGGATAAAGCAAGAGGCTTGCTTTTGTAAGGACAAAAAATATGCGCGCCGTCGCCGCGTCCCTGCGAGTAGAAGCTTTTCCATTTCCTTTGCCGTTGCTGCCGCTGCTCCGCTGCTTTTTTCCACCGACATTTCCACGCTTTGAATTCTTTTCTTCGCGCTTTTTGTTTTTTTCTTTTATCTCTTTCTATTGTTCAGTAGCCTTTCATATCAATGCATTTATATTTTCCATTTCTAACAGGGCTGATTCTGAGGGAGAAAAATGCATTACGTTGGGTTTCATGCTTTATTGAACAGAACACCTTTTACGCGCCTTTTGCAAAAAATTTTACAATAAATATCTGCTTACTGTTATTAAAAATAATGTATTAAACTATTCAGTTTTGGTTCAAAAAGAGAGGACTAGTCAATTGAAGCGTTAGACATTAGAAATTAAAATAAAATTAAAATATAGTCTTCTCAATGAGAAAAATAGTTGCGCTGATTTGGAATATTCGATAACAGCAGTTTTCGAAAACTAATCGAGGCATTCAATAATCAATCACAATAAGGCACTTCACGAACTTCTGGACTCCCGATCTGTAAGCGACGCACGAAAGCTCTCTCTCCCTCTCCGAGAAATTCGCTGTTGAGTCTATATATATTTAGTCCCTCGCAGCCGCGACAACTACCTCGTCAAGCTGAAAAAGAGAGCAGAAGGTCCCGGTCAATGATCGTTCGAGTTACGTGAGACTTGGCCTTTCTCGCATCAGTCGAGGGTAGCTGCTCCTTGCATCTCAATAAGGAACGACGACGGTCACCGTCGCGACGATAAACTACACAACGGGTCTTGCGCGCAGGAGCACCTCTGGAATGGAAAGGGATTCGGGAGGGAAGTATCGAGAAATTGCAAGGTGTAGAAGACAGGACCTGACGGACCGACGCGTCTGCCTAGCGCTTGCCGAGTACATGCTCCGAATGCCCCGCGTTGTGCACCTGATATTTTCCTCTCCGCCATCAAAATAGAATTTGCCAATAATTTTCTTTATGCTGCGATTACTTTTTAAGATTCCTATTTCGCTTGAGATCCGCGCGAACGCAATCCATATCCGCTTAAACTTTCATTGCTGAATCATTTTTCCGCGGAAAAAGAAGAAGCCAAAGGAGAAAGTGAACGCATCGAAGTCGTTTCTTCGGCAGTTTTCGTATAACAATATACGAATTCGCCAAAAAACCATTCTGTTTAATTAATCGGCATAAGTCAAAAAATATTTCGCCGTGAAAGAAAGAGGAACATTTTCAACATTCGAAGTCGCATACGGGTATCTTGTTCGCATAACGTACACAAGCCTGGTGTTTTTTTTAGCTTTTGTCAGACCGCGGATATCAAAGAAGAACATAGCATAGAAAGAACGGGGGTGATATAGTTAGACAGGAGGAGAAAGAGAGAGAGAGAGAGGGAGAGTAACACAGAGGGCGTAGCTGAAGAGGGAGAGGAGAGGCTGCCCATGGAGCCTATAAATCAGTCGCAATAAATAATAGTCCTTTCCACCCGTTTCTGCTGCTGCTGCTGCTGCTGCTGCTGCTTCTCCTACTCCTACATCTTTCTCAGCCAGCTCCGTCTTTAACCTCTTCTGTCTATACATATTTATTTCTTCTTTCCTCTCACTAGTTTCGAGGATTCTTTTGCATCTCTTTATGCAAGCCGCGACGCGGCCTCTTGTTTTCCCTCACAACTGCAGCGAATACTTTTCGGGTCATACATAATACGTGCGAAAGCTTTCTTCCCCTTTATTCTTCTCTCTCTCTCTCTCTCTCTCTCTCTCTCTCTCTCTCTTTCTCAATGAAGCAGAAGCTGGAAGTATAAAAGCGGATGCTTGTAAGTGAGGCAAATATAAACGGTAAATTTTAATAAAGCCCTGTTGGTCATGGATTACATTTGTTAATAAAATGAATTGTTTGAGGCAGCTTGCGAGTAAACTTTATTTTTATGCTTATTAATATTGATGTTTGAATTATTAATGTTTTGTATGCACTTCTAAAATGCAGAAAATTCTTGCTTCATAATTTTTATTTGTGCTAAATTCATGCGCGCCAAAAATAAAGTGGAAGAAATTAATTACTCTACTTTCCCTGATGGAATTGCTATATTTATTTACATCTAATGAATACAGCTATATCAATTCTTTTACCATTCGACTGCTGCATTTATTATTTCATAGAAAATAAGATAAAAATTAATTTTATAAAATGTAGCGAAGAAGAAAGTGTACCTTTGAAATCGCAAATCGCAAATCGAGTAAAAACGTTTGTCGAAGACTCAATGTTTCGCCGATGAATAAAACAGTCGCCAACTCTGCTGGTATTCCAGTGCCACGACACCGCGCTATCTGAAATGCGTTTCCCGCTTATACACTCTCTACTTGATTGAGTCGAATGTATGCATAAAGAGTTTGAATTTGAAAAAAAAAACGCAAATTCGTACAAAGAACTCCTGCGCAGACACGTTATCCTTGAATGTAACTGTAAGGCACTGCTTTTCTTGCCGCGATGATTTAATATCCATGTAATCTACTATGTAAAGAACAGTTGAATAAATATTTCTTTAGCGAGTCTCGGAATATCATAAAATTTCGATTCAGAAGTAAAAAGCAAATTGAACCACAATGTCTCTACTACTGCATTATTCCGGTGAAAATTGTTTCGTTTTTCAATTTTATCGTTGTTCTTTCAATTTTTTTTTTTTTTTTTTATGAAAAAAGTCTTCAAACAGAGAAGTTTGTACTTTTACTTAAAAGATCAAAACAGTCTGATGTTGTTAGTTCTTACCGGAAAAACAGAAGTAATTAAACGAATCATCGTTCCACGAATCGGTGGAGGAAAGAGAGCTAGCTGCTGCTACTAATGGAAATTCCAGCGGAAACTGACGGATAAGCTCGCAGTGCTCCTCGGAAAATACGTCTTTTCTAATTCGTCGGATGCCTTGGAGGGAAAATATCGCGTGTCGCGTTCAACCTAAGGCGGATTCTGGCTTTTCTTGCAGCCGCACATCGTCGGCTTGGCGCTTATCCGATTAATTGCAATTGCTGCTGAAAAACTTGTATTACGACTATTCCATTTAATCCATTTTTTAGCTTAGATGTTGAACAGATTGAATAATTATTTAAAATAAAAAAAATTGTTAGAATTAAAATGCGTAAGATAAATTTAAATTTTTGAATGATCGAACAAATAAGAAACAGTTAAATTTTTCCATGAATTTGCGTCATACGCATTTATAAATAGCATTATTTGGTTCGAAGCTAGGAGATAAAAAGATTTTTAAATAAAATATGATTCTTTTTATTGTCGAAGAAGCTAATCGGTACAGCCCTAACAGTCCCAAGGGCAGCCCATTGCGGACATTTCATTGACTAGATCACTCGCAAGCAACTAGCTTATGTATGGATGAACTTCACGAGTAATGAAAAGAATATAGGACTATAACGACTTCGTTTACGTACAATACAAGACATAGTACGCGATTTTCAATAATATTTAACTTTATTTCGAAATCGGCTGTTAAACCTGTTACATATATTACACACATCTTTCGACTCGTATTAAAAAAGGTTAACCAGTCACGCTTTAAGCTTCCTCATGCAGCTTTAGAATGCGTAATAGCATTTCAACTACTAATATGTGGGTTTCTTAGAAAATACTTATTAGCCAACATTGCACGTCAGTGCTTCTATAAAATGCATACAAAAATGTCTGTACAAGTTAATTATGAAATTATGTACTCATTTACTTTGTATTTATCAACGCCCAGACTAAGCATTGAAAACTTTTTTATTTTTTGCCTGACTACGCCGACATAAAAAAAAGTTTAAATAATTATTAGTCGCTGTACCTAGTCAGTAATGATGGATGTAAAATAAAGGGAAAGCAGAACCATTCATAACTTCAAAGCTACGTGCATATAGTAGCTACTGGGGAGGAAAATTGTCCGCGGTTACGAAGTCCTCATTGAAGGGAAATAATTATCAGTTCGCAAAACAAAATCCAGCCTTCAGCGAGATTATTCAGTAATTTTCCATAACTATACTACGCGTTAGTTATTCAAAAGCCATCATCAGACAAAGAATCATTAGAAAATAGAACCCAGAAACAAAGCATAGATACTTCTTTGCTTAGCGCTTTAATGAAACGTTTTTTCTCATAGTTTGAAAATATATTAGGGCCTTATGATCCGTAAGGTAGATTATTAAATGTTTCCGTTTAAAAGTATTTTATACATAAATATTAACCTAAAAAAGGAAAATCTTCTGTAATATAAAAAGCCAGTTTTTTACATCTACAAACTACTTTGTGGACTAGTTTTTATGTTTTTATGTTTTCATTTCTATCAGAGTAGTTTATTGAATCTCATAACAGTAGTATCAATATAATATAAATATTCCAGTGATTTCGCTGTCCAGAGGGCAACTGATGTCTCGGCAGTCTACTTAAAAATATTGATTTTTAAAAATCCTGAAGAGAGCTATAAAATAAAGATGACTGGAGCGCTGACATAAGCACTAAGTGGAAACTAAATTATTATGTAGCTTTTTTCCATTGACAATGAGATTATTAAAATTTTTATGTACATTCGATCTTGTTGAGCGTTAGAAGCTTTTTATATATTCTTGACGACTTTGACAAAATACAAGTTTTACTTCTTTTTCTCTTTTGCAAATTTTATAATCTATTAACCCTTTTCGGCATACATTTTTCTATTGACTATTTTGTCTTAAAATTTCTTACTCGGATAATATATACTCGGGGTTTTTGGGGTCGCTGAGTTCGAATCTACTATCAAAATTAAAAAATATGTAAGAAATATCGTGAAGATGCAATCAAAAGTTTCTTTAATAATACATTATTTTAACAAATTATCTGCCATATCGGATCCGCCATTTTGAATTTTTAAAATCTAATAATGGATTCGTAATCAGCGACCCCGAAAACCTCTATATAAGAAATATCGTAAAGATGCGTTTAAAAGTTTCTACAATAATGAATTTTTTTCTGAAAAAAAAAACGAGATTTCTCTGTATTTGTATATAAACAAATTAACTAAAGTTAGAACTAATTATTACATAAATTTTGATTCTGTAACATATCAAGATCGTAAAATTACAAAAAACGCTAGATAAATCGTACAAAAACTGCATTGAAACAACGAAAAAGTGTGTAGGAAAAGGTGGGTCCTGGGAGACCCGCTGGGCCGGAAAGGGTTAAAGCTAAAGAAAATACGTTCCATAAAAAATATAATTATATAATATTCATTTGCCTCAGACAATTTATATTTCCCAGATACAACCACTTATTCTTTTTCTATTTTAATTATACAAGCGACATTCAGGCGCGCTCCGCGCGCTCTAATTTTATTATAAATATTAAAAATTTATTCCTTATGAGAATTTCAAACATAATTTTTCAAGTTTCATTTATCTATAATTCATTACTGCCATGTGAAAATTCAATTTTCAATTTTGAAATTATGAATTTAAAATTTATTCAAATATTTTTCATAATGCAGCATTGTAAAAACTATTAAGATTTATTTATATTTTTTTTTACATCTAAAAATCAATATTCGGTTTTAAAAATTCAAAGAATTCATAATTCTGACATTCGAACATACTGACAGTTCGACAATGTACTGATCAATCAAATCAAGCCTTTAAATGCTTCAACATGGCCGCTCATCACTTTTTTAAGAAGGGATTATTTTATATGTAAAAAAATATGCGATTGCGAATGAATTTTTTAAGCAGCAACAATTATTGCTAGCAGACTAACATTTATTATTTTTACCACGTTTTTATTAGCTCGCTTTCTCTAACAATAAGTTTTATAAAATTCAGTATTTAAGATTAATATTACTTTTTATTATAAATAATAGTTGAGATCAATATTATATCTTCTTTGCTTACTAACATGTTTTTAAATTTTGATAGAAACAATTGAATAAAAAGAGAAGCAAAATTTGGGTTCCTATCCCTAAATACATCTTTTGGTTATAATATGCAGCTCTACTCTGCAAGGATCTTAGTTTTAACTTCATTGTGCCCGCTAAGTTTACTAGGTTCGCCTCGATAATCTTGGCAAAATCCACCGAGAAGGTTTGAATACATTTATCTCCATGAAAGCAAATTTTAACTTTCTGAAGATTATACCTAACTTTAATAAGATAGTTTTTTTAAATTAATGAAAATACGTCAAATATATATTGAATATTAAATAAAATCTTAACTACAGAAATTTTATAATTTGCCATATTATGAATATTTAGTTTAAGCATAAAAATAACCAAAATCCTTTGCTTTCCTTTTAAATAATAAAAACCTTTGCTTTTAAACATAAAGATTCGGCATTTAAATTTTTGTATAAAGCTCGTTTTAAAAGCTTGACGAATTTTTTACTTATTTACGAAAAATGCAATAATAATCAGTCTGAATAGAAAATTGTTTCAGTTCATTGACCGATAATAAAAGAAAATACTGGGGCGAAAAAAGTCCGACCTGCCCTTTCAACATAATCAAACTTTCGCGATCCAATCGCTGGCAGAGAAGCGAGTAATTTTTAATTTAATGAAAACGCGACAAACTTTTCCTTCATCGCGACTGCTAATCCACAACTACGCAGTACTTTTCTTTTATTCATGACTGCGACGGTAGGGGTTTGCGCGTTTCCTTTGTGCTCTCATTCACTCACTTTTGCCCTACACCTAGCAGAGTATGCTTATAGTGCATTCTGTTATGATTAGCTTATTAAATTTACAACAAGCATACGAAACTCGAGGCCTTTATTAAAAGTCAAATATTTTCGTTAAATCCAGTTCGTTACGCTTATTATGCTTTTAAAATTCAATTTAAAATCAATAAAAATTTATAATAATTATGAAAGATGAACATGAAATATGCATTCGCCACGTTACTTCTTGCTCCATTTCCTTTGCTAGCATATATACATATGATTTATTATTTTAAAAACCGACGTTTCAGTCAAATATTTAAACACTTTTAAGTTAAAATTTTCTTAAAAATAATAAATTCATGCTAACTATCAGTAACATCTATACTTAATTGATTTTAAAATATTTTACTTGATTCTCACGAATATTTTTGAATTACCAGAAGATAAACAGTACCCTGGAAGTTAGAAGGGTTGGACCAGCTGTTTGCAATTACTCGCCAGAAGTTCCTACGGAAAGTTCGCAAAATACCAAAATAGACATATCACAAGTTTGCAAGAAGTATACGGACATATCATGACCACGCTTTGATCATTATTGGCGTTCGTTAGTCAACTCTGTCCAATAATTTTTCCTATACATAACTATAAAAAAGATAAATTTATTTATGCTAAGAAATTCAGTTACTGCAATCTTACGATTTTATTTTCTTCTCTTTAATTTTTCTATTCCGCTCTTTCATCGTTTCTCTCGGTCTTCCCTCCAGCCGACAGAAAGAAAATCTAACATGAATATATATACCGGAGAATATGGTAGGATAAAGTAGGAAATATATAATCTCGTGCGAGAAGATACGAGGTTAAACATCATTTTATTTTGGTCGCCATAGATGTCCGAGAAAAAGAGGGAAGGAAGAGGAGAGAAACTACCTCCAGGGTGGTCGAAGCCGAGCCGCTTGCTTTACTTCTCTCCTGTGGGGTCTCGCGAGACTTTACCCCTATCTTTTGTTGATAGCGACGAAGTTCTCCCTTTCTCTCTTTTCCTTTTTCCATACTCTTTCCTGCGGTCGGCTGTTACAGCCGGGGAAGACAGGAAATTGAGGGGAGGAAAACAGAGAAAGATAGAAAATTACAGAAAAAAATGAGACTCGCAAAGAGAAATAGGTGTGCGATAATCGAAAGTGGAGCAAGAAATACAATATCACAATCATCTGGATGCAAAAATCGAACAAAAGATAGGGATTTACGTTATATTTCATCAGGATGAATTTATGCTTTAAGTTCTTATCAGCCTTGGTAAAAAACTAAACTATTCTGCATATTGCATCATAAGATTGTGAATATGCTAATTTAAAACCATAAAACTATGAAAGATGAAAGAATAACGAAAGAATAAAGAAAGTCGAAAACCAGAGTTAATTATCTAACCGGTAAAAAGCTAAGCGAGAAGCAGAGGCAAATACGTAGTCGTGTTTACTTAAAAATATAAACGAGTGCAGATGCACACAAAAAGAGAGAGAGAGAGAGAGAGAGAGAGAGAGAGAGAGAGACGAGACAAAGAAACGGTGAAATGGAGGCGATTCTCTGCCCGCGGAAGTGGAATACTGACGGGGATGAATAACGTATTCCTTGGGGCGATAAAGTATGCGCGTTAGACTGCGAGCGAGTGAGAGGAAAGGGCAAAAGAGAAAATGTTTGGGCGGGAAGGCAAAACTAAAAAAAAAAAAAAAAATGTTTCGCTGAGTTCCCAAAGGACTGCAGTGTTGGGAAGAAGTATATACGCAGTACCAATGTTTACGGCTATCGACCAATCGGGATTAATGTTGACTTAAGGAAACGAGATTTATCCATTTATATCGATGGCGCAGAGCCTTCCGCGCGATCTAAAGGTAGAGAGCGAGGGAAAGGCGAAGCTCGGTATAAAGGAAAATTGAAAACCCCCGCCGCGATTCGTCTCAATCGCTGTCTAACCGAATTCGAGCTGCTGGAGTTCAACTAGACTAACACCCGTGTATACCGTAGACGCGTAGACAAACAGCGAGCGCGGAAAAGTGTTAGGTTTTCTCGACCTGCCGTGCGCTTTTCATGCTCCCGTGCTTGGGATTGAAAAACTCTAACGTATATAGATAAGTTGAAAAAGGCTCTTGTATGCTACAAAGTTAAAGTCATGAAAAAGCTCCATCAAACGGAGAAATGTTTAATCACATTTACTTCAATTCCATTTAGATAATGATGTGATTTCATCAGATGCATTCTTTTGCTTCGATGATTAAATTCAAAGAACCGAATTCACAAATATCTTCTGCTTATTATAAGAAATTCATTATATTATTACGACTTTCGCAACTTAAGACGCTTTTTCACGCAGCGGTAGATTTCGAGAAGAGTTCCTCCACTCAGGTTTAACTCTGCACACTGGCTACGTTCCGGCAGCTCTATTTATTTTTGGATTACTTTCTCTCCCTCTAAAAGCACTGATATCATCGGTTAAAATGTGACAGCTCTCGGCTCGGCGATGGCGAACCAGACACGAAGAGGAACAATAAGGAGAAGCGACTCGAAGGAGATCGAAATGGCGTCAACGTCTAAAGCTTCTAAAATTTTAAATGGCACCCTAAGTGCATCTTACAAAACCGGCACTTTTTCTATACCTTTCTTGAGTCTCCTCTCGTTCTTCCGCTTTTTCCATTCTCGATTTCTCTGAGTTTACGCAGGCTTCGTATCCGTGCCGCGAAAGCAATCTGCCAGCGCGAATTCTCGCTAAAGAAATTTTGTATAAGACTAGTTCATTCAATACTTTTTGAATAATGAAGTAGGAAATAAGACTGCGGTATATGCATTTATAAAGTAATGAAATCGTCCCCTACACCTTGAAAATGAAATTGTAGTAATTAAAAATCCGTTTCATTCAAAGCTGCAGTGAATTTTGCAAACCGAGACGAGATACCGACGAAGCATGAACATCGAGAGACTCGCGATATATTTTGTCCGTTTCAACTCTCATACTGCATGACCTCCCTCCGCCCGTGAATTTTTCACCGCGAGAATTCGAAATGGGATAGCCGATCGATTCCCGACGGCAGCGGTATCCCTTCCAGCGCCGCTTCGAAAACGCAAGGAAAAGAGCTCTAGGCGCGGGAGAAATAGCGGGAGGCGGAGGATGAGCTGCCTGAGAGCCGGGCGTTAGGCGCGCATCCGAAATTCTCTCCGTGGCACGAAGTTACCTTAGCTGCAGTGTGGGTACTGCTCTCCCCCGCCGTCGTAGCTGTCCGGAAACGGAAGGCGCGCGCGGCGGGCAAGAGAGGAGGAGGAGTGATAGCGGCGCGCGGTTTTCGGGTTTTCGCGCCACCGCGCGCCAAATAGACTCCGCAACTGAGTCGTCGCCGACGTCCTCCTCGACTCTCGGCGAATTATTTACCAGGCACCTGCACTCCGATCCTCGCCCTACTCTCCCCCGCCTGCCCGTCCGTGAGCCTACGCGGATCCCGGCACTTCTGCACGCTTGCATATATTGTCGCAACGTGATACTGCTTTTAAAATAATATAATAAATGAAGAAACAAAAAACCAAAGTCGTTAGATGCAATGGTTTAAAAAGAGAAGTGAAAGATTTCATTGAATCTGTTGGATGCCGACTCGCGCGTTCTTCTCGGTTTTTTTTTCCGCTTTTTTGCATAGTCTCCGTTCCGGAAGAAAGAGCTTGTTTTGGGAACACATTAAGGTGACTTGAGAAACGAGGTGACGGTAATTACGAACTCACAAACTCTCGACCTCAGTAACGCACACTGCCAACTCTGTAGATTATACTACAATCCACATGTTCTCGCCTTTGTTAATCTATAGCATTTTTAGGCACAAAGTCGTTACAGAATCAGCGTATATAAACTGAAGTTACCCAGTCAAATTATGATAAATGCCGTGCATTATTTAGTGAACTCAAAAAGCTCACTTACGTTTACAGCATAATGTAATTGCATTTAATAATAATAGGAGCCGCAGACAATATTATATTGCATTTTTTACTTTTCTAACGCTTTCGTATTATTTTTATTACTATTATTTCTTTTATTTATCATTTTTTGCATGCGTTGATCGAACATATTATTATTCGCATCTAATAATTGCTTTTTATAAAATTTTTAACACGTTACGTTGAAGAAAAATTTCACATTTCAATGAGGAAATCCATTTATTAATCACTCCCATGAATCTCCACGTGTATATATTTCATTTGAACAATAAATCGATATAGAAAACGTAAGGTAGAGAAGTAGACAAATGGCTTATTCTTCAGGAAATACTACCGGAGATTATACTTCCTTCAACATCTTGGTTCGAACATCTCGGGCTGAACGAAAGTGTGACATTGCAAATCGAGAAAAAATGGCACCCTCTTTCGTTTTCCTTTCTTGAATAGGAAAATGTATAATATGTCAACTCGTTATGTACCGTCAGAATGTCTAATAATATTATATTTTATTTACAATAAATTTTAAATATCAACCGTCAGAAATATTTATTTAGGAAAAAAATTATAGTTAAAAATTGAGAAATATTTGGCCAATAATCGTAAGGACGATTTTACCATTATTTCTATTTTGAATAAAAACATTTGTTAAAATGATAATCTTCTTATAATTGTTATTATTGTAGATCGTTTCTATAAATTTAGGAAATTAAATAGTATTGAAATACTAGTTTAATATTATATATTACTGATACATTCAATTTTTTCAATTTATACAAATAATATATAAATCATAATTTCGATCTATATAAATTTTTGAAAATATCAATACATTTACTGATAGGAAAATATATTTATGTTTTAGGTAATGTTGCGGATAAAGTATCCACGAGCTTATTAATCAGCCTGTTGAATTTTGCAGTATTTATTCTTCTTGGTTGAAGAAGTTAAAATTGGTAAGTTTATAATAATTATTAAATAAACTTTTTCAAATAATAAAAAAGTAATTATTAACCTTACTTTTTAATTATATGAAATTGAACTAACTGTAAAGTTAATTAAATTATGATTCCTGAATTTATATTGATTCACCGAAACAGTAAACTTTTTTTTTGTTTCAGACATTTCCCTCTTAAACGCGTCAATGAATACGAAACTCAAGGAATCTTTTCGATAATTATTAACTAAGCTTATACACCCTAAAAACTAAAAAAATCGAGAAAAGATAACAATCTAAGATCGCATTAATGTAAAATCTGTAAATAGAATGAGAGGCGCATGTGTATATGTAAACGATTATAATTACGAAGTAATTATAAATGTTAGATCGGTAATAAAGTAACATAATAATAAAACTATGTATTAATGAAAGTTGATAAACTTAGAGAAAAGAAGCTACAAAACAGCAGCATATTCTTTTATAGTATGACATGACAATGGATTGTGGAAGACTTCGATTCGACAGGCTGCTGCTTTTCTGTTTCATCGATTAACTACTCTATTTACAGTTCTGAATATATCTCTTGAGTATAATACCAACATTTATAAAAATAGCACTTCAGATTTTGTTGGAATTTAAAAAAGATGTTTGTGCCTATTATGAAATATAATACGTAGTTAAAACACAACGATCGAAAAAATATATTAAATTATTATTAACGCACTGAATGTCAATTAATATTTGTAATTCAGTTAATCAGAAAGTACCTGTTAATGTATGTTATACTCTCGAATCCAAAATGTTTTCATTTCAGTGCCCTTTTTATGAGATGAAACAAGTTTCAATACATTTCATTATACATTTTCTTAATATTGGATTTTCCAATTTTAACTTAAAATGTGTTTAAGTAATAAATATTACGAGTTTGTTGGTTTTCCGAACTAGTCTTGCAACTAATCACAAAAATGATACCAAATGAAATACTATCACTATTATGCAATTTATTTTATAGTTGTAAGCGAGAGGCAATTACAGAATTATAAAGAATGAGTATATTGTTTATACTATGCGTTGATGTTGCGTAAAATTGTACAGTCAAATGTTAAAGGTATGAAATATTATGTTTCATTAAATTAAGTAATTTATAAATCTTTGAAGAAATAATCCAATCCGTAAGTTAAAATATTGTGCACACTGTTTTGTGAATTATTCAGCAACATATGCGTACCGCAGATATATCATATATCATTTATCATATAATAATAATAAATAATATAAATTCGTGTACATAAAAAGATCTTGTATAAATATACGCACATATGTTAAATTATCATTTCTCATCGTATAAAATGGTAATCTTAGCTCGAAGCGTTGAATGCGTGACAGAGTGAATCTAAAGTTTATCATGTAAAATAAAAATATCAAACTGTCGATTCGAAATGAATTATAATTTAAAAAAATATTTATTGATGTTAACTTCCATCGAATACATATTACTCGAAGAGTTACACTTTTTATATAAATAAATCACCGGTACATGAAATAAAAAGTTATTTGTTTATTACTTCCTTTTAGTTGAATATTATTGCCTACCATTTAAATTAATTAAACTGGCCTCACACCTTTAAAAGATTTCCTTTGAATTATGTATGCGTAAAACTTTTTTTGTATTGAAATGCGTCAAACTTATAAATAAATCAATACTAAATTCATATGTTATTTATTTATTTTAATTATAATATTTTTATTTTAATCATAATATGTTATTTATAATAATCATACCAATTCGACTCTTTCGTTCCTTCAATAATTAATTTTAAATCAATGTATTTTCAGTCCCCGAGGCTTATTTTTACTTTTTATATCATTAATTTGGACTGAAGAATTGGTTGAACCTGTAGGTTGCGGCAGAATAAAAATCTTAAAAATAATGGCTATTTTTTTCATCGAAAAGTTCAAAAGAGCCTAATCTTGACTGCTTTACCAAAAATTGAATATATTATTATTATATTATTATTAAAAATTGCACATGGATGCATTATTTATTTAAATATACTAAATTCAGGCGTGCTGCGCGCGTCCTACTTTTTTTATTACACATGTTAGAAATTTATTCATTGTACAAGTTCAAAATATTGTTTCTATTGTAATTTCGTGAATTTTTAATAATTCAATATCGTAGAACTTTTAGCCTTAACATACAACTCGTAATAATTTTTGAGGTTAGAAATTTGAAATTTATATAAATATTTTTTATAAAGTATTACTAAATATTTTCTTTCAGTATCATGCCGTACCTTACTTAAGAAAAACAAGTACTCTTGTCAACGAGTCGGTATCAGATCGTACTTTTTCAAAAAAGTGACGAGACTAATTCATGGTTCTACAATTGGTTTACGTCAATTCCGATGGCTTAACGAATACTTGAGAAGCCTTTCAATTTAAATATTACTGGGGCCGTACGGAAAAATAAATGTGAAGTTCCACAGGCCATGAAAATGGCCGAAAAACAATCGCCAGCTGCGAAATATTGTTTTAGTAAAGATAACACTTCTTTCACACACGCCTAGGAAAAACAAGATGGTCTTGTTAATTTAGTTGCCTCTACATGGCAAAACAAAGAAGGTTGACAAAAAGCCGGAAAAAATTTCACCTTCATTCCTTAAAACAAATATACTTATTAAAAATACAACAATCATATGAAAAGGAATTATCTCAGGTTTACGAAACCATTTCGATTTTCTCCGTAGGTTAAAAATTAAAAAAGTTACAGCAGTTCTAGTGACAAGTATTTTTTTGCATAATTTTTTTGCATATATAAAATAAAATTTTGGATTTCTAATCTGCGCAGTTATTTTAAGAAGGCTTAAAATATAACTGAGTATTTTTTGCTTTTACTTCCTGACCCTTCTACTATTTTATCGCGTTGCAAAGACGCTGGGGTGTATTTTACCTAATGTGACTATTACTTGATATTGACAAAGTGTGACTAATAAGGGTTAATTGAATACGCTGAAATTTAATTTGTTAAACAAATTTGTTTAACAAATTACATTTCAGCGTATAACTCGGACTAAAAAAGGCAATTTTTCGAGCATCCTAGTTTTAAAATTCTCGTCAGTCCGAAATTTTTGAAGATATTATTGAACGCAAAATATTTGATTTAAAAAAGTACGAAATAAAGTTAACATTAAAGATATTGCAGTGAAAATATGAACTATACCTGCAAAGACAATAAAAGTTCTTATTAAATTCAACAGACTTCATATTGGATTAAGAACAACATGGAATATTTTTAAAGGTTTTTAAACCTGATACTTGTTCGTTCATGCAGTCAATGCTTCAAGTAATATTACATCCTTCAGTCTACTTGTCGTAAATTTGACAATAGCTCGACCCGTGGAAGGAAGTCGAGTGGAAGAACGACATCATTATTTTACACTTTACGAGCAAAGATAGGCAAGCATACGACTTATAACCCGCATTGTCATTTTCTTGTAAATTGCACGTGACAGCGAGTTCTTCTGTCAACTTCTTTCGTGTCCATTAAGATTTCTAACAAGACAAAAACTTATATTTTCGCAATTTAAACTTTTTTATCAGTTACCAGCCATGATAAAGGAACAAACTTTTGACTTTTGCTTTGAATCAGAAATTTACTATTATTTCAACTTGTTTTCAACCTGTTTTCTTATCAAAAATTAAAAAAAAAAACTTAATAACCGTTGTGCTTCATAAACAATTTTTGGTTTTATCCGATTTAAATAATTTTTTAAAATCGAATCTTTTCTTTTATAGAACCAATTAAATAATCTCTTAAATGCAAAATGTAACGCTTCAGCAACCAATCTCATGTTTTCATTCAACGCAAACTTAACTAATAGCAACTAAAGTTTTATTCTGGCTTCAACTCTCCGGTCTTTTAAGAAAGAATAAGTCCAGCGTGAGAAAATAATTGATAAGAAGAAAATAATGTATGCAGTGGTAAGATGTTAACAATCGGTAATTTGATATTAATTTAAGTACATTCACTTGAACGTAATTAATATGCTTGACTTGACAATCGACCAATCATATTTTGCTCCGCAATATGGCTATCCTCTCTTATTAGCCATATCCCTTTGACCCTTTTAATATAGGACTTGACTACGCTAACACGCACTCGCCTTCTACTCGTGCGCTTGCTCCATCTCGTGTCGTAAACAAAACACTCTCGGAATAATCTATTTCCCGCACTTGCTGCACAATATACTATTATACCATGATAACTTCAAAATCATGTCAAGTTGCGAGATTTAGGTTAGCGTGCTATAAAGCTTAAGGGTAGGGTACAGTCACAAAAAAGTGTTCTGTGTTTAATAATATAAATTTACAGAAATATAACTACGTTTTAGTTACATAAATGTAGAGAAAGAAAAAAATTTTCAGCCTATTTCAATCAACTTTGCAAGAGTTTGGCTTTAAAAAGTAATAAAAAAAGGTGCTTATTCGAAATGTCTCTTACGGGGCAAAGTTTCAGATAACTCCAAAAACTATACTTTTTTAATACATAGTGCCAAGA
>UCOM01003382.1:0-18273 GCA_900474385.1 Ormyrus pomaceus | reverse complement strand
TTTGAATCACATCATGGCTAACATGGCAAAGCAACATTGGAGCAATATTGCTCCAACATTCAATGTTATATGGGACGCGTTCATTACTGCGCGTTCCACGCGCATGGAATATTTTACCGCAGAACACTGAAGTTGACTGCTTGTAACTCTATTCCTTTTCTTCTTTGTTCGTACTCAGGGCTTGTACATGCATTATAAGTAAGGTTAGATTTGAAAGTGTTTATTTATTAATCTTTTTTATATAAAATGTGGAATAACGACAGTGAAGAAAAGTTAATTCAGCTTTTTAGTGAAAGACAAGAGATATGGGACAAAACCCACTCGCAGCACACCAATTTATATTGGCTAAGTAAAAAATGGGACGAGGTGTAGAATATCAACAATAAGTTTCATATTGCAATATTATAAATGGTTTTTGTAATTGTGTTTTATTTCTCTTTCAGAAGAGAAAACCAAAAATAAATATAAGGCATTAACAGCTACATACCGGAAGGAAAAGGAGAAGGTTAACAAGCTTTGATCAGGAGCTGGTTCTAATGAAGTTTACAAAAGCTCATGGCCACATTTTAAGTCAATGGAATTTTTAAATGACAAGATCAGCAAACCATCTTCTGGAAATATTCATCTTACAACAAGAAAAAGAAGCAGCTGCGAGTCAAGATTCATCAAAAATAGCTAAACTCTTTTACGGAGAGGTAGAAGATTTTGAAAGGAAATATAACAGTCGCTTCATATTATTCTTTGTTTCGCTGCCTCACAACACAACAAGGACCACAACTTGTAGCTGATATTTTTGTTTTATTCTTACTTTTACAATTAATTAAAAGTATTTAGTTGTATTTTTCAGTTGGTTCATGAGTTCTCTCGATTACAACCGACTGCTGGTGATTTTGTAAACAGATGGTCTTTAATAAGAAATTTGTTTGTAAATCGGTAGCAGCGTTGCGATAAAATAAAAAATTTGCCTGATCGCGCCCTAGCTCTTTTAATGCCAACGTTGTCTAACGGTATAAAATTTGTATTAATCATAATTAATTTACTACTTATTGTTGCTTTGATAGCTTTAAAATTAGGGATTGTGAAAGCTATTAATTGATGTTTGCTGCCCTCAACCGAACCGCTTAAGTACTTTCAACGCGCTAGTCTAACCGCGAGTGCGCTCGATACACCGCTGCGCCACGTAGTGGCCACTCCAAAATATACTTTCAATATTTGCGCGCAAGAGTTCGCCGCGCACTCTCATACAAGCATCATCGGTTTTTTCAATTGAATTACTATGATCTGGAAGTGTATATTATCATTTTGATCCATTGAGAAAACAAAATGTTCTTCATGAGAAGTATTATTACCTTCATTTTGTCTTGAATTTCCAGCAATTTCATTTACATTATTTTCATCCATTCATTCTTTGAAGCACAGTGGTATACATACATTGTACCACCTATTTTACCAGATTTTTGTTCATAAAAATTTTAATTATTGATATTTATAGATGGTTGTAGGCTTTTTTCATACCTGAGATTTCCCTACCTAAGATTACCCCACGTTTCCCTACGATACTACTGAACGTAAATGTTATTTTATTTGTTGGTAACTTGTTGTAAATAAACAAACAGAAAAAACGTTTTTTTTTTTTTTAAATCATTTTCCAGCTTATTTATGATTCGATTTTCATGAAAATTCATACCTAATAAGGCTTTTTGGGGTCGTTGAATACGAATCTACAATTAGAATTTTCTTCTTTCAATACCCAAGATGTCGCATTCAAAATGGTGGCTCAAAAAATTTTTCAAAAAATTTTTCATTGTTTTTTCGGAAGGGAACATCGACTTTCTGCGGAGGTACATAGAGACGAAAGTCGAATTTTCGAGCCGGGTAGGTTGAAAATAGTATATTGTGCAACAAGTGCGGGAAGGAGGCTATTTCGCGAGTGGGAAGTTTGCAGCACGAAACGGAGGCGAGTGCGTGTTAGCCGTAGTCGAGTGTTGCAAATTTCACACGAGTGGAATAGCTTCCCGCACTTGTTGCACACGATATTTTTTCTAACAAATGAACGAAAATGGTACTTTCTAGTGCTTATTTTATTAAAAGTAAAAAAAGTAAAAAAAAAGCAAAAAAATAAAAATCTAAAAAAGTCGTAAAAAAGCCGTGCGGGAATGTGAACACTTTCCCGCACACGTGAGGGATTATGAGTTTCCCTCACAGAAAATAAGCACGAGAATGTAGCATTTTCGTGCATGTGTTAGAAAAATATCTATTGTGGCACCGATCCTTTGTGGGATATAATTCTGTTCTCCATGGAAGTTTGTACGAGTTTTTCGCAACAGGTTCCTGTTGTCGAATTCATAGCAACAAACATCAGAGCAAAGCTTTCGCTAGGGTTTATCTTCACGGAAGATTACTTACGTATGCTTGCGGCAAGTCGAAATTTAAACGGCGGTGTGTGATTTGCAAACAAATGCATGTGTAACGATTGTTATCGCGTGAATGCGGCAATATATTCGCGCGTGCGGTGCTCTAATCATTTTTCAAGTGGCCGATACGCGTCTTTGGGAATCGCTGACAGATGAATGAGACTCTTATGCCCTTTTCAATAAAACCGTATATTTTTAGCTGCCGCGGCGAGAGAGAGAGAGAGAGAGAGAGCGATAAAACGCGTTGTATGGGTTAGACGTATATCGAAACTTTTGCGATTGATTAAGGCTCGTGAGTTATAACGCCACGAAAGAGCGAGGGGAAAAAAGTCGCGTGAGCATAATCTTATATACTGAATGAAATATACACAAGTGCGTATTTTCGCCTCGAGTGGTCTGATAGTGGAGGGAATATCTTTTACGTTCGTGTTTAAACGTAGATTAATCCATCTCCCATACCGAGACCATTTTTTCTTCTAACCGATGCTAATTACGAACTTTATTCGTGACATTTTTCCTCAAAGTTTTTGTCTAAGCTTAATCGCTAAGTAAGAACTCTTGACTCTGATGACAAAATATATTCAAAAAATTTTATAAATTTCATTTTGGTACCCTAAATTAGAATTAATTGTTCAATTATTTAAATTTGTTTACTTTTAATAATAATAATAATAAACTCAGGGAGGTTTCAAAGTAATTATTAGACAACGATTTGGGTACCAACAAATTTAGAATTTCCATTGTTTTTGAAATTTTCCGAGAGATTGCACTTTTATATTTAAGAGACAATAATGCACTTTAATTTGACAAAGCAGTTTCTAAACATTTGTTAAATTTACATTTTAAACTGTCTTGAAAGTTTTCTTTAAAGTCAATTGGCCTTATAATAGACCCCCCGAAAGTTACATTGATAACAATGTAATCATGAAAATAGTAGTAATAATATTGAAGATTCGTTACATCTTATCCTACATTGCAAAGTTGAAGGTAAATTAACGTACTATATCATTTAAATACTTATCTATTCATGACAAATTTTTTTATGATTTCAAATCTCATTGTATAATCTTAGATGAACCTATTAACTCATCAATTCGTAGTTAGATATTATGACTTGCTTTAACATTATTATCGTTCCAAGTTTAAAAATATCTATTAATATTTAATAATTATAAACTTCATTATTCTCTCGCTTAAAAAAGTGGTGATGACAAAATAAAGCGTTGTGATTAATTGAGGAGTACCGATGAGTTAATTGAAAAATATATCCTTTTTTACAAAGTATTTATAAACTATACGGGATGTTCTGAAAATGTATGCCAAAAAGTAATCATGGGGCAAAGGACAACATTCTGAAGAAAAGATTCTTATAATTTTTGTTCAGGATGTTGCCCTCTATATTATATATATATACTTCTCGGCATATTATTGTTATGCGAGAAAGCATTATATGTATGATACATACTTTTCCGAACGGCCTGTATATTTATGAACTTCGGAGAGTTGAAAAAATTTTAAACATTTGCCTGTAAAGAATAACGCATATATTCGGAATTATATTTTGAGTCATCACTGTAGTGCAACAAACATAATATGATGATAAAAATTAAGAGTAGAAATAGTTGCTTTAGAAATTAAATAAAAAAATGGATAATGATATACCTATATGTCTACACATGTAAGCTTGCAATAGATTTTATTAAATCCATACGAATTAATTTGAAAGGTAAAGAAAGCATGACGAAATAAAACTTAGCGCGCGCGAAGCGCGCCTGAATCATGCCGGAGTACATTTAAAATATACATTATCAGCGGTAGGGCAAACACAATCCGGTATCTCGTGACGTATTGGCGCCAAAGAATCACGTTGACTTCTTTACCCTATCTATTATACGATACAATATTTATTTAGTTAAATGGTCGATATCCTTTAAATTGTAAAGGCTAATTCGAGTGAAAGATCAATAAAAAAATCTGGGGGAAACAAAGTATTCTCAAAATAAACATATTTTAGGCTGAATCTAATCTATTATTGTTTATAAAAGAAAAAGAGAGAAGGCTGTGGTTGATTTCACTAATATTTACTTTTGAAAGGTAATGCATACTTACAATCTGTTACATAATTTATCTGTTATTGGATAGATAGCGATTGCTTGTGCTTTAAACGTTTTTAGCAAAATGAAATCGGTTTTTAGTTAAGTAATAATTTTTCGTTAATTAGAACGAAATTTCAACCTGATTAAATAGAAGGGGTACTAGTTTTCGTGGTAAAAGGATATATTTTATACCACTCTAACCTCAAAATCATGACTTTGACATGATTTTTCGGCGCTCGTGGTATAAAACAATGCGCTCGCTTCGCTCGGGCGAAAAATGTCTCACGAGGTAAATAATCAACTTCCACACCAGTGTCGAAAAGTACTATTTAAATATTCAATAAAAATAAAAACTATAATTATTACCCAAATAATACGAAAGTAAATGTAAAAGAAGCAATTAAATTAAGAGTGACCGACTGCTGTTCCGAAAACCAAGTAAATAAATCAGCCGCGAACCCCATCGATCATCCGAGCAATGCAAATGATTCGGTACCGAGCGTCTCATTTGAAATTTCGCCTTGTTTACCGAAAGAATCCACGTCCGCGCAAAGTAGGCCATCGCAACAACTTGTTGCGTGCGGCATTACGCGAAAATATGTAATAGTCCGCGCGCGGTAGCCTTTTTTTCTCTCCTTGCAAGTATACACGCCGCGGCGGCAGCAGCCCTCCTTTTCCCTCCTTTTTGCCTCGTTTTTTCCACGCTTCTCTCCTCTTAATAGCGACTTATAACTCACGCTTAAAGACCTCCCCGAGCACACATCGCTCTCTCTGTCTCTCTCTCTCTCTCTCTCTCTCTCTCTCTCTCTCTCGCATGCATGGGAGTACATTCTCTCTCGGTGTGGTACGAAAAGGCCGCGGCACGATTGGCCTACGCACTCGGTGTACGCATGAATTATGTACCGCGCTCTCAGAATCTATTAGAGGCGAGAGTGTGCGCGGGTTTGTGTGCGCGCGTACGTTAGTTGGTCGAGCGCACGGCGTGCATCGCACCTGCGAAGGACGGCAGATCGATTCGTTCGTAAAAAAAGCGAAAACGAAAGGGAATATCGCTATTTTAATGACCCAGGCGCTCACTCACCTCGGAGTGCCATGTGAAAATGAAAGTACGTGTGAGAGTGTGTGCGTCGGACGCGGGGATTTTCTTTATCGATGCTTCGAGAGACTTTTCAGGTTCGAGCGAATGATCGCAAGCCGAGGAATATCAATATCTCGTGTAATCTTAAAGGTCTGCGGAGCTGATTTTTTGACTTTGTCGGGCCTGGATAGTTGTTTTAGAATATTACAAGTTTATCTTAAATATATAAAAAAAGACAGAGATTCGAGAAACCGACGATAAAATGCTTATTATATTTGAAGATTCGTGTAGCTACATGTATATTATGTTTAATGAACAAATATTGAAGCAAGTAGCCCGCATTGTCATTATCAAAAAAGAATAATTTTAATCCAGATTGAACAGGCTCCGTTAAGCAGAAATTTGATTTAACTACATCGAACGTTTTTGAACAAATATTAAATAGGTGTTAATACTGACCTTTTCCAGATTGCGCCGATAAAATTCCTCGGGCGTTAATTTTAGAAGTTACGCCTATTAATTGTGCTTCATTATCATAACTCGAATCGTTCCTAAGGGAGACTTGTTAAAAATATTATGCGTAACTTATGTATTTAGAGCGAAACTAATGACTTTATTACCTTATAAATTTCATTTTATCTAACGTAAAGGAAGTAAACAATAGCTATAAAACGTATAAAGGCTTTTTAACGTGACTTGCTAATCATTACTCGTCATTGGCAAACCCTTGATGGAGCATTTTAATAGTCTATACCTGGTCTTGCCAGACAAGGGCCTTTTCTACTTAGCCGGCGAATCTTCGTCAAACGAAAAATCCATTCGCCAAGATCGTTTACTTGGTTCCAGCGGCTTATCCGAAGCCTCCCATTGCCGGTGCCTCCGTGCATAGCCGCGCAGGCAAAAGAGTCCACCAGGCGGCGCGTTTGCGAAAGAGAAGGTCTTTGGCTTCCATGCAGGCGAGCACAGCGAGCAAAGATCCTTCGGCATCGGAAACGTCATATATTGCTTTCCCGTCGCCGGGCCGCTGCTGCCGCCGCTGCCGCCGCTGCCGTCGCTGTGTTGCGCCGGGCTATTCGATAATTCTAATCCGCAGCCGAAGCGTGGCTTGCTTTCTTGCAGCGCAGTGACCTGATTCCTTGCAAGTAAGAGTGTTCCTCTCTCTCTCCCTCGCTCTCCGGCGCAGCGGCGGCGACGGCGGAGAGGGAGAGAGAGAGCGCGCGTTTTCCGCAGCGAGTGAGAGGGAAAGAGAGGCCCGCGAGACACGTAATACCCCGAGCGTCACGGTAATAGCCGGCGCGCGATATTATGGCACCGGCGTAATGCCATTCATTTGCGAGTTAATGGGGGGAACGCGCGCGCGCGCACTCGCCTCCAGTCTCTCTCTCTCTCCGCTCGTTCCTCCGATCTACGGATAGAGAGGAGAGAGAGAGAGAGCCTCCCTCTCTCCTTCTGCCACTCGAGCCCATGGGAATTGGCTTGTTTTTCCTCCAAAGCCTCTTAGTAGGGGCGCCTCTTATTTCTTTTTTTTTTTCGGCGAGCGCGAGCCGACTCTCTTGCTATCTCTGCACGCGCCTGTGTTTGACCCACTTTCCGAGCGGCGCGGGCTTTGTGCACTTCGGGCTTTTGGTTTAGCGTATATACCGATCTACGATGCGGTGCTCGCTCCGCGTGTGGATACGATTCGTTACCGCGAGCAGAGTTACATGTGTCTTTGTTTTTTTTTCTTTGCGTTTTTTCGTCGGAGGAGGATGTAGTTTTCTTGGGCGGGAGCTTTTTGTGCGCAGAGGCGTTTTTCGTCGCTGCCGATTGTGACCTATATTTTTACTGACTCGGCTCTTTTTTTTGTAATTAAAATATTTTCATTGCTGATGGGTACCTAAATAATCATTTTCGAAATTAATTTCGTGGATCTGCTGGAAGCGATTGAAATTTTAATTTTTAGAAAGTCCTTAAAGTTATGAAATGATTTTAATTTATTTTCGGAATGTTACCATAAATTTTGATGGTAATTTAATTAATTTATGATCAAAGTTAATGTATTATAAACTGTTTTAGAGAAAACAGTGATATAATGCGTACTCCACTAATTAGTATGTAAAGACGTCGCTTCATACAAATAATATTCATATATTATTTAATCAAAATAATATTACAACAGAGATTTTGTTTCTTAGTAAAAGCGACCAAATTTAAACGTATTATCTAATAATGCAGATGACTGGCTCACTTTTTAAAAATAACAAAACTTAAAAATACAACTTAAAAACTCGGTTCTTCTCTAAAAATGAATGTTTGTAAATACGGATTAGTTTGCATTATACGACTTAGAATTTTTACGAAGTAAAATTAAAATGCCTTACAATATTATATTTATAAATTATGTTCAGTCTTCGATTAATTAATAAACTAATTTAGTAAATAGATTTTGTTCCCGATGAAAAATTAATAAAGACAATTTCGGCAGTACGACTTGATAATTACAAGAGAAAAATGTGTCTTATTAAGAGCTAATGTACCGACTACTACACAGGCCGGCAATAAATCGTGAATGGGTCTTTGGCACTTTGCAGCCACTTCAAAGTTGCCATCCTCTATTTAGGTTATCCCACGTCTCGCTTAAGACCGCGCTTAGAATTTAGGTTAACCATATGGCGCATCCAAGTTTTCCTTTTTCTCCCTCCTCTTCCTCGTGAGAATGAGAAGGAGAAAGAGAGAGAGAGAGAGAGAGAGAGAGAGAGAAGCATTAATACTGCGAACGCTCGCAGTACGCCCCGCACACACTCGCGATGACTCAGCCAAGTAATTCGGTGCAATGAATGTCTCTCTTTCGCTCTCTGCCTTCGCTCTTACTATACAGACCACACTGTCTTCTTTTTAATTATTCTCTTTTCGAACTGTCACCTATTCGATTTGAAAGCTTTAATCGGCCGTTTGTGTTGGTTAAAAGCTAGTAGTTTTTACATGTAATTTTACCAGCTTTTTATTGGCTATTTTACGATATTTTCGAGATTTTCCTGGTTTTAATTATTAAGAATTTTGTGATGATTTTTTTTAGAAAATCAGTTAGTCGAAAGAAGTCGATGTAGACGAGTAAATGAAAATTATGTGAGGGTAAAAATAATAAAAGATTAAAAAATACGACACGCGCGATAAGAGAACATTCCATAAACTTTTAATTTACGTTATTATTAGTTTGACATTGCACTTTGTTATTTATTAAGTCATCAAATGTTTATTTTGTGTCACAGCCAAAAATGTGGTCTGATGTAGAAGATATATTATACTGAACCCGAAGCGAAGGTGTAACTTCATTACAAACACATTTTCTAGGAAGATATTATTGCTTAATGTTTAAACAATCGATGTAATCATACTTTAGTAATTAAAACATAAGAGCTATTTACATTGATAAACAATTAACTTATTTGCTGCTTTGTGCACAGCGTGGAATTTTTTTTTAAACACAATTGAACAATCATTTTATTATTGCTCGTAGTTAGTAAGAATTCTAAATTTTCCCCAAAAATTTTTTATGCGCTTTTGAATCATATCTTTAAATACACGATTAATGAATGAGTTATTTAGCTTCCATTATCACTTCCTTAAGTCACTCGAAGTAGCCAAAATTATTCATTATTTTTTAGGACGAGGCGCGTTAAGCGGAGTAAATTTGAATTCGAACCGGAAAGTGCTGCACTATTGGCTCGTTCTGCAAGATTCGTAACGTAACGACGAAAATAAATCGTTCGTTTCCGTCGTATCCGTGGAAGCGATTCTATTTTTTGTTGAGTTGGCCCCGCCGTCGCGCTTTTTAAAAGTGCACTCCTGTAAAACTGGTTTTTTCTTTAGGCTATTCTCGCGTTCCGTTTTATGACTTCGCGCGTGCTAAACCGCATCGATTTGTCATTATTCCCCAAACTGGTTAAAATGTAAAGCGAGGTGCGTACTGTCAAGTGTATTTTAAAACTTTTTTTTTCCAAGTCTTTAAGTCTTCAATGAATGGCTTTGGCGCGCTATAAATCATGTTTTATTTAAGTGTGGCTCTAAAAGTTCCTCCAGGTGAATAACATCAAAGTGAATAAATCCGCAGACTGCAAAACCTTCCGTATTTTTCTAGGAAATCTACCGTGGAATAAATTGACGCTTATATTTTTTCTATCTGCAAAGAAAAATTATTCCCTTTTTACTAACATAATTGACTTTGTTATGAAAAGAATAATTATTCATATCTTTTCATTGCAAGAAGATACTATTTTTTTCCCCTCGTTCATTCGCGGTACAACTTAAAATTAGACTTCCACTTCATCAAATGCACGTAATCGAAGCATTTTATCACAAATACACGCCAAAGCCGTCGAAGTGCCCCGCAGTTTAATCGAAACAGATATGCATTAGGCGCTGCGCGCGCTGACTAATAATAATTAAAGCTATATAAGAGATGGAGCGTCAGAAAATTTTCGTTTCAATTGCTCGGCGTTCGCGCGCGGCGCGCGGCGCGATTTGATTGCCTCGTTGGCTTCAAATTGGTTAGCGTGTATATCGGATTACTTTGTTGTTCCCTTCAGCTGGGAGCACGCGGAGAGTCCAACTACTTACTGAATCATAAGAAAATTGACTTTGACGGAGGGGACGTTCTCTTTGAACTGTAACTTGTAACGTCAGTGTTCTGTGCTTTTTCCCGTTCGATTTTTTCTGTCCTTCTGTATAAGAATAAAGCTTTAACTTCATTTGTTTATTGATGTTTAATTGAATAAGTTATAGTCTAAGAAAATTTATCACATTTACGTAAAATTTAATTACTATTATTATTATGTTTCAGATGAAATGAATGGAATTTAACAATACAATATTTGATGGTTTTAAACATTCTTACGACTAATGTACATTTGACAACAATACTGCTATTAATTAAGTCAGTCTTTATAAGCGGTAAGTTTAATCTCAATATAATTCAAGGTGAGAATTGTCGTGTTTAATTGTTATCCAATCGTAATTACAGTTAAGCAAAGTTCGCATGTAATTAAATCAAACCAAACATTTTTTAATAACTACACCGAAAATTCTTCCCGGTAAGTGCAAAAAGCACACTACATCAGCACCAACCGGTAATCAAACTTTCGTACGAGCAGCAATTTTACTACTCCTTTACACGCAACCGGTTCTTTCAAATGTCCCAATTTATCAAAAAAAAAAAAAAAAAAAAACGAAACTTCTCAGCGCTTCCGTCTGCGGTCGCAGGCAGCGTTTAAAGGCTCCCGGCGCAAGATGTATCGATCCCGCTCGAGAAAAGCTAATTGGAAGCAAGTGGCGGAGGAAAGAACGCTGCGAGGGGTTACTATAGTCTCTCTCGAGCTCGAAGATCGCTCTCTCTCTCTCTCTCTCTCTCTCGCGTCCCTGGACGTCGAATATAGCGTTCGCGCCCACCGGAATATAGGTCAGCTAGCCGCGCGGCGCTGTCCCGCAGTGCCTTTTATAAAAGCGACGTTTCGCGGCCGCCGCGCGCCGCGAGAGCTGCACTCTTTCGGCGCCCGAAAGCTGCGCCCGAGGCTTAGAAAATATAGTGTCGGCTCTGCATTCCGGCGTCGGAAGTCGAAGGGGAAAAACGGCTAGGGTAATGGAAAAATTTTGCAGGAGGGTACATTTTTTTTGTCGAGGCTTTTTTGACGGGCGTAGGTGAGCCACGTTCCTCGTTTCGCTTTGCACGAAATTTGCTGAGCGTGGTAACGGTCTACTTAATTTGCAATGTTGATCCGCTGCGATCTGCTTATTTTTGCGTATTTTTAGTCTGCGGAATTCGTTAATGCACGTCGCATGTGTAGTGGCGTTTATGGCTTTTTATAATCTAAAAATCATGAGCAAACTGAAAGTTCATTGAAAAGTTTTTATAGGTAGATGATTTTTGATAATTGTGGTTGCTGTTAATAATGCGGCAAAACAATGCTTTTGCTTTCAATAATTTCTGGAATTGCAGTTAAATATATAAATTAACGCTGTTCCATTTTTTGTTACAGGTGCCTATGATCTACATAAAATCCTGGAGTTGGTTTTGTTGACTATTTTATATGGAAATCGGATACGAGATCAAATCGTTCGTCTGAAAAATTTCTAATAGTGCAAATTTGAAGAAAGCTGCGGAATTTGTGATTTTAATTTGCAATTTGAAAGTCTGACCGGACACGCATACTTACCCTTCATTTTGTCACGCATACTGTTTAATTTATACGGCAAAATACGCGGAAAATTTCCCGCTCCGACCCGGCGGAAGACAACAGTCGCACTCCAGAGCAATATTAAATCTGCCGAAATTCGTATGCAAAGATCCTCGCACAAACGTCGGTAGATTCATATCCAAGCGTGATGGCTCATTTTAATCGTCCACCTTTGTTCGTGTAAAATATTCTCACACTGGACCCGGGTAAATTGATTTAACGCAGCGACCGCCGGTCATTATTTAGCCGCGGCGGGTTTCCGGGATTTTTCGTTAATTTTTTTTACCTAGTCTACACTTTTTTCTAAACTATTTACATGCCCGTCCGATCTTTCTTCTCACTTTCAGGCATAAATTAGCATTATTTTATACGAGCGGAATCTGCATTCGAGAAGGAATATATAAAAATGTTTCCGCGGCCCCCTTATAAACTAAAATAATATTCAGATTTTGAATAATGCAGAGAGGAACCGCGCGCGACGGACATTAAAAAGTCTGGCGGGCTCTCCGTTTGAGGAGCGAAGCACGAGACCAAAAAACGAGATGCAGTTCCTTGATTTCGTGTATACAGTTAAGACGTGGGTACATATCGTTATGAACCGCAAAAACGAGCTCTCTCGCAAGGAACAGCTCTAGTGCACGAATCCGTTGTGCGCTCGGCGAAAAGCCCCAAGACAAAGAGAGCGGTAAAGAGAGAGACGGGTGTTATTCTAATTCCCGCGGGGTTCCGCACGTATGACTCTCCGCCTGTTACGGGCGGCATAACAATGCATGACGTAACGACTCGCTCTCCGCGGGCTCGGATCCTCCTGCCGCCGCCGCCGCCGCCGCCGCCACCTCCGTATTCCGAGGCGCGAGGCGCTGCAGAAAAGTGAAACTCTCGGAAAGCAGGTCACACCCACATCGGGCTCTCTCGCGGCCCGCACGGGCTCCCATAACGCGCGCGTAAGTGTGCCTGCTCGCGCGGCGCTCGGCGAAAGAGAGGAAAAGACGCCGAGTCGCAGCTCGTGTCTCTCTTCCTCTCTGCCTTCCCACGCGCGAGTCTATGAGCTTGACCGCCGCCGCCGCCGCCGTCGCCGCTTCGTCGTTTTTCCTCCTTTTTTGCAATGCAGCTCGCTATTATCTCATCCGAGCGAGAGAGAGAGAGAGAGCTCTTTTTCACTTTCAATTTCTGAACCGGTGCGCCGGAGAGTGTATAATATGTGCTTGCTTCGGCCTGCTTTTTTTTTTTTAAATTAATTGCCGCGGACTTAGCTGGAAGTTGGGGCTTGGGGCTTTTTAAAAAAGCTACCGGTTCCGGTTCACTTTGCAAATGTTTTAATTGAATTTCGTTTTTTTGGGTATTATTTTTAAATTTAAATGCGTTGTAAAAACTGTTACTTGGGTTTCTTGGGAAAAATGCGGCTCGTAAAATATTAACTGATTATTCTTACAACTAATTACGGCGACTAATGGCTCGTAGTAAAACTATTAAAATAATTCTGTAACAATTTAAAATTGCGTTAAAAAATTATGTAGAAAGAATATTTTCAATAATAAAGAAAATTTTTGTGAACGTAAAAATTCGAATATAATTTTAGAATCGTTTCCCTATAATATTCGCTATTACAATAATATTCCTTTGTGCATTTTGCTGATTTTTGCTTCAAAAACGGATGTTCGATCGTAGACCACGCAATTTTTAATCATTTACCGACTTTGCTCACAATTTTATTGAGAAATACTTTAACCGCAAAAAAATCTTAGGTGCACATTATTATTCTTTATACTATTGCCCAATCCCCATATTCACTCCTCTCTACAAGTAAGACAATATGAATCATTCTTCATTTTATAAGAAAAATGAAACTTAATAAGACTTTTCAGACTCGAGTATTATTATTTTCCGCGTTATTGCTGAAGAACTATGTAGTTCCTAGGTGAAACACGTGTTGCTGCAAAGAATAGATACGAAAATATTGCATTACAATTGAAGAAAAAAAAAATGTCTAATTAAAAATCAGTGAAAAGTTTATAAAAGAATTGGCAAAAACATATTTCAAAGCAACATTATCCGTGAATTAGAACTTTAGAAGAACGAAAATTCCTTCTATCGTCCTATTACGCGCGAGGTATATTTTTCAAGTTTAGCGACAAACAAGAAATTTGTAAATTTAACAGCCGAATATACGAAATACCTACCCCCCGTCGGCAAGTATATCAATATTCATTGAAAGCTTTTACGAGCTATACATTTTAAGAAAACATTATCGTTACGAGTAAACGTCAGCTCTGGCTGGCAGAGAGCTCTAAGGAAATACGGCAATTGTCCGGCGCGGCCGACAACGGCGAAATAAAATAAAATGTATATTAGAGAAAAGGCAATAAAATCCAAAGATAGTTTATATTCCGGCTATCGTCCGTCCGCTTGGGAAACCGAAGCGCTCTGCCACCGCGCGACTCGCGGCCAGTGCACGAAATATTCACTTCTCAAGGGAAACGAATCGAAGGCCCGTAAATCTCTCGCGGCTCCGCGGGCCTGAGAGGGAGACTCTCGCGGGCGATGTGCACCGCAGCTTGCGGAGAGCTAGAAAATATATTTAAAGCCGGTCATTTCTTGGAATAACCTGGCCGCTTTGGCGTATCAAGTGCACCGCGTGTCCTCTCTCTCTCTCTCTCTCTCTCTCTCTCTTTCTTCCAACTCTCTTTCTCGCTTTCTCATCTTTGTTTATCGTGTCGGTGCATCTCTCTTTTGCTTTTTTGGCCCGCAGCCTCCGCCTTCTATCTTCGTCGGTTCGCTCATTCACTTTCGCGCCCTCGCTCGTTCCCTCCGAAGATTTTTGTTTCTCTACCCCACTGCTCCAATTCACCGTAAAAATAAAGTCCCCGCGCTCTTTACTCTTTCCTCCGTTTTCCCTTCGCGGAGTTTCACTTGGACATTGTGTGCGCTCTCTTCCGCGCTCTCTATCTTTATCTCTTCGTTCCGTCGTCTTTAAACTCTCTCTTTCGTGCGCGTATATGTATACGTCGCGCGTCTGACTCACGTTGACTTTCTCTCTTTCTCTCTATCCTTGGAATTTGAAACGCCTAATAATTCATACAAATCTTCGGCGTTTATTGTCTTATAAATTTCAGTAAAATTAGCTTTTGGCAAATGTCGAGCGTAAAAAATTTGTTTTTTTATATTTATATAATCAATATCAATTTAGTTTCGCGATGAAGAAAGCACCTGTAAGAGATGGCGGTTGGTGCGGTTTCCAAAATTAAAATGAATTTTCACTCGCGACACCACAAATCACGTCGCGAGCGGCGATTTAAACTTTTGAGCTTTAGCTTTATTTTCTTGCCTATAAATTGATAGCTTTTTCATCGGCACTTTGCGTTCGTCAGTTTAATTTATTAATCGTTTAACGCGAGAGACTAGTATTGAATGTTAATTTACTACTTGCCGGGCATAATCATGTTTATTCAGTACGACTGCATACGCATCAGCCGCGGCATCAGCAGACACGTAGAGCTTTAACGTGACACTATCCGAGCGAAATTTGCATTGGTATATTATTATTATAATACTGTTTCTTTTTTATCTAATAATATTTAGAACAGAACAAGAGCTTTGCAATATATTACAAGTCGATAAAAATGCTCTGCAATCAGCAGCCCCTCGATAAAAAAAATCTCCCACCTTCGACAATTCCCCTCACTTTCTCCACCTATATCATCGCGCACCGGATACCAGCGCACACATAATAATATCGCATCTAACCGCGTCGACTAATCAGCCTGCCATAAAATTCCCTCTCGCGATCGCGCGTAGCTTACGGCGGAGTGAGTGGCAGAACTCTGGCCCTAACCCATATAGCAGCCCGGCCAGAATAAGCGCTCGTATACGCGGCCGGCTAAAGAGATAAGTCAGATGGATAAGCCGATAGGTGTGGGCAGATGGATAGATTAATGGATTCAAAGTCGCGTACGCACGCACACACACACACACACAAGACGAATTGCCGCGCGAGAGCTTTTCGCTTCGAACGCGGGGCCGGGGCGCGTCGATCGGCTACCTTGAAACTATTGGCCGTCGATCGGTCGACGTTAAGGGCACGCGCGAGTCTCACTCTGCATATACGTTTCATTAGCTCCGCCGCCGCCGCCGCCGCCGCCGCCGCCGCGAGCTTGGACTTTTTCCCAAGCGATCGAGCCTCGGAACGAATTCATTATTATAGAGCTGCGCGCGGCTAGATGGGAAAATAGCGAATTGTCTCTCGGGGAGGGAAGGAGCGCGTATAGATACCGGCGGAGGAACAATGGATGATTGAATCGGGAATTAAGTCTTAATTAGGGATTCCGCTGTGTTCGCGATAAAAGCTTTGATTTACGACGCCCCGCGCCGATGTGGATTCGTTTAACAACGAAATTACACGGATCGATCTCTCGCCGGGGAAAGAGGCTGGTTTACTGATGCCGATTGACGGGACGCATAATTTATATATATATCCAATGGCGGATAGGGAGATTTGAATATTTACTTATTTTTGTATACAAGGATAATAAAGTTACGTAAGCAATTTCCAAAAGGTGCTAATTAAATATTGCGAATCGTCCATCTGTTGTACTAAAAATCGACGCGGCAACTTTTTTGTCCCTCTTAATTTATTCCCGAGCTTGGTATAGCGAGCGCAAGTCATGCCACTTTTACTTTCTTCGAGGCGAAAAAAAAGTCGACAATATTATACAAACGGGTTTCATCGAATACCTCATCCGCGAAGTGCAGGCGCGCGCATTTATTTATATCCCACATACCGGCGAGCAATTATGCAAATATTCTAAAATCGAAAAAAAGCGCCGCGCATACATTTTTACATATACGTGGCCGAGTCCACGCGCCGAATTCGTAATCGCTCCTCTCGTCGCTCGTCCGTTCGGCTCTTCGTCGGCAAATCCCTGTCCGAGTCCCTGTCCTTCGCTTGCGGCCCGCAGACAAAGCGGCGTCAAAACTGGCCGCGATCGCCGCGCGCGCCTCTTCGAAGCCGGGATTGTGTCATACCTTGGAGCGCGCGAAATTTCGCCCGCGCACACCGACGACGCGACCCAGACGCTCATTGAAGAGTGTTGCGCGCTCGCGAGAGTCGGCAGCGGCCTCTCGCAGGGGTCGACGCTTCGATTGGAATGGTAACGCAGTTAAGAGGAGCCGGGGCTTCCTGGGAGTTGACTTCGGTGCTTTACCGGCGTTTTTCGGGGCCCGGCGAAAAATGGTTGGGTTCGTTGTTTCTTTAGGCGTTTATTTAAATATTCGGGAAGTTTTTATGTTATACTTGGTTCGAATTTTTTCTTAATTCTGAAAAACTATCTTTTAATGACGTAATTGTTATAAATGTAATGTTTTCCAGTTGAACGTCAAATTTATGTATTTACACGATAATTTTATTTTTAAATTAATTTTTCAGAAAGAATCATAATTTATATTAGGAAGAAAGCTTTTACTCTTTTAAAAATTTCGTAAAAGAATTCTTAATTAAAATTAGTAACTCAAAATAATACTAGCTATTCAAGAATCTTGCTGTTCACGCATGGAAATAATTTTAGTAAAGCGGTAACAGACTCTGTTCGTGCATAATCTCCAAATAAAACTAAAGTCAACCGTGTTTCAGTTGAATGACTAAATACCAATACCAGCGCACCTCGTACGAGTCAAAAGTTTATAAATTGTAAGTCGACTCTTAAACCGAAATTACCAACGCAAAGACTTGACGGGTCTTGTTAGACTCTCATCTGACTTTGATATCCCTGTAGGGTCTCGGTCGTTCCATCGTATTTCAATTAACTCGCAGTACGCGAAGTCCGGGGAGGAGCCTCGAAATTACATTCGAAAAGGCTTCGGCCTGCCTCCTGTCATCAGTTAGATGCCTCTTCGTCGTTCGGCGCGACAAACAAACGGAATCTCACGCGGTGACGAGCGGAGCGGCCGATCCCTACCCCCATTTGTAACGTCACACGCCGAACGACTGCCGACGCGTCTCAAAATAACATCCAAGCTGAAAACTGCACTTGACGTGCGCGAAGATGTATGCGCTTTTCAGTTGCTATATATAACGTTTAGCGTGATTAGTTCGATTAAATAACAATAATATTTGTTTTACCCCTCGGGCTTGCGTCGTATTTCATCATGGAAGGCAGGTTTTCTAATCTACTTTTTTAAACCTTCTATTCCGAAAACTCGCTTTTAAGAGGGGTTTATTGTCCCAGTTGAAAAAATCCATGCTGAAATCTACGTAGAATCAGCCTGAAATCCACGTGAAATCTATGTGGAATCTACGTGGATTCCACGTAGAATCCACGTAAATTCAGTCTGAAAATGTCCGAAATCGCTACGTGGATTTCAGTGTAGAAATCCACGTGGATTTCTATGTGGATTTCAGTATAGAAATCTACGTAGAAATCCACGTAATAAAAATCATCGTAAAAAATTTCAACGTGCAAGCGGGCTTTTCATAAAGAGAA